>JAHLSL010000007.1:37812637-37859640 GCA_025920805.1 Petroica traversi
GCGGTGTGGCGGGTTGCTGTGCTCCCGCAGTGTGCTTTCTGGTCCCAGCCGCAACTGTTTGTTACTGCATTAACTGCACTGCCGGGTGGTAAAAAGCAGGCGAAATACCTTATTCTAGCTGGTGGGACTTGGAAGAAATTCTTTATTTATGTTGGAGGAAGCAAATGGCAATAAGCAAATTAACTCAAAAGTAGCTTTACAACCCCCAGAAAACTTTGGGACAAAGTTACCAGGAAATGCTGGGCTATCCTATAGTGAAACTAATGTGAAAATCAGTCACACACTCTTATTGTGCCCTCCTTCCCATACACTCCTCACACAGGTGCTCAGTGTACGTATGACTAACACATACAGCAATTTTTCAGCTCCTCTCTTAAAATAAGTAACAAACAATGTGCATGCAACTACCCTGCTGGGAACTGAAAAATAACCCAGCGAGTCCAAATCCATTTATAAAGGCAGTGAGGGGCAGGGGCAGATTGCACAACTTCGGGCAGAAGCAGCACCTCAGAGAAAAACCCTCTGGGTCTCACCCGGTCCCCTCCACAGCTCGGCATCGCAGCCCGAAACAGCCCCCGCACACACGCAGGGCTCATCCCCGATACTTCTATTTTATTTGCAATGTTTTTTTATGAAAGCCTCATGCAGCAAATACAAGTCAAATAGCTCTAATTTGTAGTGCCACAGACTGTAACATGCTCAGACGTGTAACTGCCTGACAGACTACACAGAAATCTGGCTTAGGCACCAACCTCTGAAACAAATGCAAATATCCAGAAACATTCTGCTATTTCTCCAATATTAAATTACAAGTAAAACAAACCTACTGCCAGATTTTTCACACAAATATATCTTTAGAAAAAATAAATCATTACAATTTTATTATTTATTTCAAACTATAAACAGCACAAAGGAAAGAAACACATACACGTTTTCCTTTCTAGGAAAAAAACCCCAAACTTATCTGTGAGAAAAGCACACACATAGCTTCTTTTTTTTAAGTTCATTTTCTAATACCCTGCCCCTGAAATCAGCTTACAAACCCACAGATTTATCTAGAGAAAACACAATTGGAAAACCTTTTTATGTTGCACTGGTTTTGGGCACTTACAGGAGGTTTTTAAGGACAATTCACAGCCACACTGTTTCAAACAGCACGACTACAATTATTTAGAATTTATTCTTTGCTGTAGCAATTTTTACTTTGGTATATTTTTCAGAATTTCATGAGAAAACAGAATCAGTCCCCATCTAGCTTAGCGCACCTACACTGCTACCTATTTTTCTACATATTTTCCTTACAAATCAACCACAAACATTTTATAAGTGTTTACATATACATAATAAAGTGAGAAGAAGGACAATACCAAAAGAGAAATGCTCAAAATCAAACTGAAGGTGTAAATGACCTCCTGCCATGTTCCAGACGTACCTACAAAATCTCTGCTCACTGGTACAGGATTATACATTCCAGTGTAAGTTCAGCCTTTTTATATTTTGTACTATTTTAACACCCTAAATTTATAGATTTTCAAAATTGGCATGTTAAAAGGGCTTTATTTAAGAATTTCAATGAAAATAGTGTTATGTTTTGTCATATTACCATAATCCTCCTTTTTAAATCACTTAGAATTTCAGTATAACCTAATTAAGTAATTTTAAGTAAGTCTTAACCCAAATACATAGATCTAATAAAAATGTATTTTGCAAACAGGGAAAATAGACTTCTAAAATGGATTCCTCAGGTATGAACAAATATGCTGAAACATTTCCTCCCCACAAACTTTGAGATCTGAACTATTTCACAGCACTTACATTTAAAACCAAAGTACTTATTAAAAAAAAAAAACAAATTTCACCAAATATCTAGCATAATGTTTAATTCCAATTGTATTTATTTATTCCTTTTATATTTGAAAGAAATCCTTCTATTTTCCTTGCCAAAAAGGAGAGAGAATAAGGAAAGAAAAATACTTCAAAATCCTAACTACCTATCTGCAAATACTATTTATTTCAAAACTCTTCTAACAGCAGTTTATACTTTATTTTAGATAATGTATATTATTTTGCCCATAGAAATATTATTATTTAGATTTCTGCCTTTTCAAAGGCTACAGAACAACATTACAACATTATAGATTTTAGAGACTTCTAATAATTTTTAATCTCTCACTTTTTTCAATGCTACAAACATCCCATTTGGTAAATGGAATTTACATTTCTCTCTTGTCTAAATTACCAGAGTTGAATCAACAATTCAAACCAGGAAGAACAAGTGATGTACCGTAACACAATAGCAATTCCAACACTTTAACACAGCTCCTCTCTCTATTGGTGTATAAAAAGCTTACACAAAGTATAAAATATCTCAGAAATACAGACTCTTTTCTGATCAGAAAATTTTACTTATTGACTAATTTGACCTCAAGCAACTGCATTTTTCTCAAAAAGCATCCTATCTAGAGCTTCATGCCATTTACTGACTCTTGCTTAATTAACCAGCATGCTTTAAAACCAAGTTTCGGCCCTTCAAGTTAATCAAAACAGACTGCTTTTAATTGCTACCACATCAAATATATTTGTCAACATAATAAAACCACATACAATTAGAAAGAACTATTTTTTTAGCCCTATCTTTGACCAAACAGAGATTGTAGCATCTACTTCCAATTTAGTAGCTATTCTAATATGAAACAAACTGAAACACACAGCACAGTTCACAAATACATTGATCTTTCTATAATATCCTATCATTTGCAACTTTTAATGGGAAAATCCAGTATACCACTGTCAGCACTGCTGTTCTCCTGCAACCAATCGGACATTAACTTGGCATTAACTTCCCTCCCTCACAATGCTTTGCCTCCTCACCTCTCTCAAAATAAAACAAAACTATCTATGTTTTGCCTGAAATGTCAATAAACTCCAAAATCAAAAAGGCCAAAAGGTCAGGTATTATTTAATCTGAACAGAAAAGTTATTTTTCCTCTCTCTCTCTTGAGCCATCAGTAAGAGCGGGTTACCTGAGAAAAGATGCCCATGTCCCTCGGACGTCCGTCCTTCTGTCCCAAAACAGGGGCTGTGCCATGCTCTCTGTAAAGTAAGAGGGAAAAGATTAAAATTATTGTATACCCAGGCACATTTTTGCACATTCAAATTATCTGGCCCTCAAAAAGTTTTGTATCTTTTGGTCTGAAAAGCATTTAAAAAATTATTATTGCATTCTAGTCTGAGTCCTAAAAATTGGTTTTGGTAAGTCAGGTACGCATGTCAAAAATTAGTTCCATATATTGTCAGTTGAAGTACCAGATTCCCCAGACGTGGTTTTCAGTTCTTAGAGGCCTCTATATTGCTTCATCTCATTAGCAACATTTAATCTACAAGTGGTATGATCTTATATTTTAAAGAAAAAAAAATATTTTGCATACATCAAAATTTTTTAAGCCATTTATATGAGGGACAAAGTCCTGAGATATTTCTTCCCACAGCAACTTTTCCCTCCTCTGCTTTAAAAGTTGAATACCTTCCCAGATAAATATGGTCTTTGCTTTACCTATTTTTCTGTGATTTGCAGTATTTTCAACTTGCTTGTGATGCTGCAGAATTTACATAGGCCTGTAGTTTTGAGACTTTTATCTCCTCTCTCCCCCTGCGAGGAAGATACCAGCTAAAATCACTGTCTATACACCATCTCCCCGCCTTTTCCCTCTAAACTTTTCCAAAGAAATGTGAGAGAGAAAAGTTTTTAAGATAATGAGTACAAATTCAGTGTGGTAAATGAAAAAAAAAAAAACAAACCTTGCTTCAGTTTGCCATTTAATAAGCATTAGCAACGTAACTCATGGTCAGAAAGCCTCAGCACTGTAGGGTGTAGTATTCATGACTAAACTGCCTTTAAAAAAAAAGTGTCATCTCATACCCTTTTCCTTCCACATATTTGCCCTCCTCAAACTGCTTAGATCTACAGCAGACTGTTACCGCACATGTGTTTTTCCACCAAATTTCCTAGACACTGACAAATGTGAATCAAGGAAGAATTTTGCACAAAGTTAACTTATCTAAACCACTTATTTCCTCCATTCTCTCTTTTTGTCCATGGCATCCAATGTTTTTTTTACCCTCTGCTGTTGTTTGGTTTGGTATTTCCCCACTTTCCTGTACATTTGTCTCCTGCTGATCCTACTAAACTAGGTAGGGAGAACTGAATGTCTGTCTCTCCCCATTGCTACATTGCCTCTCATTTTTTGGTGTTTTATCGATTAAACACATTCAACCATTATTTTCAGATCTTTTTAAAGATACATTTTCTTTCCTTTCTCTAGAAACTTGCTGATTACAGTCACCAATACTTTTGTAAAACAAGGTCAATTCTGTCCTGCTCTAGCACATGCTTCTGTCAGAATATTAAGGGTACGTGACTTACAAGTCTCTGATGCAAGGCGTGCAAAAGGAAATGCATGAGAAAGAAAAAGAGGGTAACATGTAAAGATGCCCCTAAATATCATAAAGAAAAAAAAATTGACATTTTAAATTGGTTCAGACTTTTTAAAGAGATACCATCATGAGGAAACACCTGTCTTAGGAGAAATCTTTGTCTATATCACTAGCTACACTTTTTCACACTAATAAAAGTAAAGGAAATTTTAAAATTAAAATTTACTGTTAAGCATCAGCACTTTAGGATTTCTGCATTTTACTCAGCCTGGGGAGTGAGAGTGGCTTGTTGGTTTCACTTTTGTTCTCAGCTAGTTTCACTTTCATGCACTGGCAGAATCTTTTATGGTTTTGGTTCAGCAATGTTAAAGACAACATTTACATCTTTAAACAATCCTCATTACACTTTTAATACAAACAATTTGTGTCCATCTACTTCCTAGGACACTAAGAAAAAGTAATTTGGGAGCCTAAATATAATGGGTAGCATACTTCTAAAGGAGCAGCTTTCACCTGTCTCATGTTGGCTTGTAGTCTGCTCTTTCTTTCCCTGAAATCAATAGGAAATGTGCCATTCGCTTCAGTGATAGCAGGATCAGGCCACTGGGTCTGTAATCTACAACAAAAGAACGCCATATGCAGACCAGTATATTCCTTATAACATACCATGCTTGCCTTTAAATATTTTCCTATGCAAACTCAAGGGAAAAAAATGGTCCCTGCATTTACCTTTTTGTATGCTTTTAAATTAACAATAAAGACCCTTCTTGACATAGGCAAAGGAAATTAGAGGGCATATGTTCACTTTGGTTTGCAAGGGGAAGGAAACACTGTGTGTCCCTGCGACCAACTGCAGTAACTCTTTCTCCTCCTTGTGCCAAATGCAATCTATAAAAAATACTCCAGCCCAGACAGAACCTTTACTGTCTTGAACCAGGACCTTGGCTAACTAAAGTTTCCAAAGCGTACACTTGTGTTATGCTCATTTTTTCAGGATAAACCCTAAACCAGGACAACCACAATGCTCTAAGCAACTAAACTATCAACAGCAGGTCAAAAACCAGTTCGTATTTAAATTTCCCAACCTGTATATTCCCTTTTCTGTTACCTTCCCTGTCTATGGTACATACTCCAAAACACAGCTGTGAACTCACACACATGTAGGCAAGCACATTTACATACAATGCAATCTTCCTCTAGTTACCAAAGCACTGCACTTTCTGCCTTTGAAGACGTAAGGGCTTCTGAGACTTTGAGACTTAATGGAACAACTTAAGGGTTTATAGGAGCCGTGCAACAATCACTTTTCAACTTTTTTCATAGAAATTTTGTGTCCACATAAAAATTGTCACTAGCTGCTTACAGAAATTATTGTCATGTTTACATGCCAAAAGTCAAATACTAAAAGCTCACGTATGCATCTCCTGTGAGAATACATATATCATAGTTTTATTTACACTACTGTTTATTTCACCATATGAAATGTGAATAAAAACATGGAGTTGCATTGTGAACATGTACCCATTCATATTCACACCCTCTTCTGTCCCAGTAATCTGTAGTACTGTATATTTGACTTACATTGTCACATTACACATCTAGACACGAGCAGCATCCACAGCATGATGTAGCACATGTTCCTGCTTTCTCTTTTCATGGATAGTACTACAAAGAAGAGGAATAACTGCTCTCTTAAAGAACTTGTATGTCCCTTCCTTCTCAACCACTACTTCTCCTGTCCCCAGAAGACATTCTTTGTGTTTCCAAGGCCAGATCAACATGAGACTTAACTAAATTTCAACCATACAAACATACCCCATGTTCAGTGGGGTTATTCATCACTTAAGTAAACCACACCCTAAAGTGCTTCAGTGCCATACAAAAACAAACCACTATGATCACCTGGATCATAGAAAACTGAGTTTACTGGAAAGCATGTCACAACACCAACTTTCACATATTCACAACACGCTACATTTGCGTCCCAGGGTATCCACATTTCTCATAAGTGCCAAAATTCACTCTTTCCTAACAGCAACATCTAAGTCTTGTTTGTCCCTAATTTCCTAATGTCCAGTCACACTGTTGACAGAGTGTTTTGGTGGGAGTTAGCTATTACACAGATTTTACATACAGATTTTCACTCATGGCTGCATCTGCCCCAGTAAGAGTATTCTGGGAGAAAGACTGCCAGCTTTCCTTGCATTAGCTTTTAGGGCAAAAACCCTGAGTTGCATCAATTTCTTTAATACAGGATGAAGCTGAAGTGAACATTCATGAATCAGTAAATATCTATTAATTAATATTGTTGGAATCAGAGAAATAATTACGGGAAATACAATGGCCTGTTTCAAGATGGCTCCTTTAAAGGATGTGCTTGATAACTTAGCCTTGTTCTTAAATGCTGTTCTTGGTGCACTCATAGAAATTATTTCCTTCTGGAGCATTCTGACCTGTATTTTACTGAATTTTTCATAAATATTTGCTGTACATTTTTGTGTTTCTAAAACTACAATAACCAGATAATTTTAGCCATGTGATTGCCATTTATCTTTTGTCTTCCAATAATAAGGATATTAAGGCCTCACAGCAAGTATTTCAATGAACCCTTAGAAATACTGGGAGAGTGGTACAGAAGCCAAAGACAGTTAGATGGAAAGATGATGGAAAGAATGTTGGTGTTACTTCAAAGATACTTAATGTTCTACTAATTCCTGAAGTGCAAAGGGAACTCTCCGTGAGGTGCCTTTCCTAGCCATGCCAGCAGTTTTGAAGGGCTCTGCAGTCTCTTCTTGGGGTTCCTAATGGTTTGCAGCCCTCTTTTGACAGGTTCTGCTGCAGTACAAGAGGTCATCACTAGGACAGTCTCCCCCTCTCTCCTTTTCCCTTCTGGAAACAAAGAGCAGAGCAACTATTAACAAATACTTGGTTGTGTATTTGTCTTGGAAGGTGTAACACCTGGTGCTATGTAATAGTCACATTATTCATAAATCTTGCAAGTGGAGAGTAACTGTCATGACAAGTAGGTTAAACAGAGGAACAGAGATGTGAACAGGTCAAACAGTGTCTGTGACGAGTGAGGAGGGCACAGCCTAGGATCGCTGACTTTTCACCTCTCTTTCACTCTAATTCAGTCTCAAATACTCCAGACTTCAGCTGTCTTTGCCTTTTCCAGATCTGTGCCCTCTTCCTAACTCAATGGGGCGTTTGTGTAGGAGAGACTAAGATGAGCAGAGCAATAACCAGGCTAGCTTCTGGGGATCCATGGAGAGAATCCCAGTAGTGTCGGAACCCCTCCTTTGGCTTGTGATCAAACAGCATCTTCCTGTTTGCACAACAGGGTTATCTCAGAGATACAGTGACTATTACAACACATGGATTATAAATGCTATCTGGCCCTATTTTAAACAACAAAGGTAACACAACTTCCAATAGATTTCCAATAGTCTTTTGCAATTTCTAACTAAAGACAGGCTGATCAAGAGATCTAAAACAATAGATACACAAGGAAAAAATACTTTCATTCTTTCCTTAAATTTAAAGTAAATATACAAACATCAAAACCTCTTCTATGGTTCATATCCCTTACCAAAAATAATTTTTTTGGTAGAGAAACACAAGAGAAAGTTGGCTGTAACTCAGGTGATCACAGAGGCTTTGTGCTGTTATTGAATTACACAAGTCCTCCACCACTATCACAGACCTTCTCTGAGCCCTGGTTAAACAAACCTGCTCTCTGTCACTTTCTAAAACTATGCTGTTGGGGAATGCATCACTCAATGGGAACTTTGCCTCTGCTAAGCAATTGTTTCTCAAACCATGGCTTGCCAAAGGACAATGATACTCACAGTGTTAAATAAACCGAAGTTTGTCAGCAGTATCTCAATTTGGACAGCTGGGAACTGAGAAGCTCCTGCAAGTATCTGGGGTAGCCACTGATCTACCAACTAGCTTGGCTTGGTGTCAGTAAGTCCAGTCTCCCTGAATGAGTGACTTTTCAGGCAGCAATTACAAAAATCTATAATCAAAAAGGGAAGAATTCAAGACAATAACAGGGAGAGAGGTGAATCAAAATGAAATCACAGATTCAGAAAGTTCAATAAACACTGTACTAAAGGATGTAATGACATTGCATATAGTGGATTGCAAAATAAGGAAGTGCATATAGTGCCTGCTAACTAAAGGAACTGCACCCCAGATTACCTCCTTATGAGATTAAAAGAAAGATACATAAAAGTTTCCCTGATGATGAGCTGACTGATAACAGATTGATCAATTAACAGCACATCATTTAGTGATTACCATTTTGCCATATATTCAGTATCCTTCTACAATTAAACAGTAGGGCATGATTCTTACAGTCTGAAAGCATTGCTCCTTCTGAAAGAGATATTAGGGAATGAATGGGAAGGAAGTACACACCACTCATCTTAGCTGGAAGACGTGCTCAGCATGTCTAAAAATCCTGTGGACTTCACCTGTCTCAGAATGTATTATGACCTTGATACCTTTTGGGTTGTGTGCAGACAGCTGATGAGCTTCCTCTATTTCCCTCTGCTGTTTTGAAGGGCTTCAGTTATGAAAAGGACTTATTGCCAAACAGCCCTTCAGTTTCCTTGTTCTTAGACCAGCTTTCTACACTCCCAAGTCCTTTCCCAACTGTTGCTTAGAGAAGATAGTGTGTGATTTCTCCCACAGCAAATCTCAAATAATTTATTTTACCTCATATTCTACATGTTCATACATATATTCTACACAGAAATATATTTCTACGTCTTATTTGACATTCCAGGGCACCCAAGCAAATGGCATTCAACTCAGTTTATATCAAACTTCTTGCAAAAGATAAAAGACCCCCTTACTTCTCCCACTCTCTTAATATGCTAGTATAAAAAACAACACCCTTTGGGCAACAAATTTTGGCTAGAAATTTGTCACATAATGAAGATCAGAAACCATCTACTAGCAGGAGGCTACCAGAACATCGATTTTTATCCTCAGGAAAACCATACTATGTCTAGTCCTCAAGAATGCATATTCATGGGTGATAAACCAAGCTGTGTCCAACTAATCTTGGATATATGGTAGATCCACCCCTTTCCTGGGAACCAAGTCAAGTCATTCTCAAGTATCAAAGCACACTTGTTAGCACAATGCAAGTGGCTTTCCAACAGTGCAGTTATGAGCATGATGTAACAATTTAAATGGAATTATGCAAAATTCAGTAGACTTCCATGAAAAGAAAATGCAGTGTTCTGGTTTCAGAAATATTACAGGTGTGACTTTGATATTTTCCCATTAAAAAAAAATAAAGTGCTGTATAGAAATTGAATCAATGATCCTACAGTTTTTGTGAAAAATTAAGCCCTGTCAGTCTTTTCCATGGACACTTCTTACTGTCCTATATGATTTTGCAGCACCTCAGTATTAATGGTATTAGAGTACTTGTCTAAATAGCTTGTCTAAGTAGGACTTCTGGTCACAGCTAATAGCGAAATATTCTTCTCCAGCTGCCCAACCATAGTAAAAATAATCAGAAATCAGAAAAAGGGAGAGAAGAAGAAAAATTTGGCCTGATGGTTATCCACATGAAAATAGATTACAGACCTATCTGGAAGCAGTGGCTGTGGGCCCAAGTACTTGCTCCTGATCAAAGCAGTATGAAGTGGACACTTCATACAGGTTAAGGTCAGGTATTTCTGCTCAGGTTTTCTGTCTCTCACATGAATGGTATTGAAGCTGGTCTTGCTGTGTTTTGTAAAGGGACCCGGCGAGCTGCCAAAGTATAAACTCAAGAAAAAGAAAAGGTTGGGTATATTAACTCAAATTTCACTCTGTAGAACTTCTCAAATAAATTAAGCATGGGAAGAACAATGTTAATTGACACAACCTAGCTGAGATTTTTTCCCCCTTTTGAACTTTCAGAGCTTGCATGCCATACAGTTGAAGAATATGATCCATACTTCACTACTGTTGCACAGCTCTGTGTGACCGGTGAACTCTGAAATTTCAGAAAATGTGTACAGGAAAAATTCTGAATTTTAATTAAATTTGGAAAATGAGACCTCTGTG
Organism: Petroica traversi; assembly: GCA_025920805.1. Taxonomy (NCBI): domain Eukaryota; kingdom Metazoa; phylum Chordata; class Aves; order Passeriformes; family Petroicidae; genus Petroica; species Petroica traversi. The sequence continues at coordinate 37,823,144 of JAHLSL010000007.1, forward strand.
AAACTCCCACAAATGGCAACTGATTCTGTCAGCATCCTCTTGATTTTTACCACTTGTTAGTTTAAGGCAGCCATTAATACCTTCTTGCCTCGAGCTACCTCCCACCTCATATGCATAAGGAATAAATACACCAGGTGACATATTATCTATATGGAGTCTGTTCTATGTACAATATTTTTTCTTTGTAAAAAAATAATTTCTATCTATTCCTAAAGTTTCAGTTTCTTTTAAGCAAGCAGTTAAAATAATCACAATGTCCAAGTCATAAATACAGAATATTGTACACAAAAGTTCTGATAAATACAACCTAATTGAAACCAATTGCACTGTGCACCAGAATGTAGCCAAATCGTTTTTACCAAAAGAGGCCTGATCCTAAATTTCTGGAGGAGTTGGGTACCACAGACCTAGAATGGTCCCCACCCAAGAGCTGGGCTGCTTGCTCTGAGGATGGGAGGCTTGCATTCCAGCTGCAAAGCTTAGCTTGTACTTCCACCTCATCCACATCTCAACTCCAGACCACATTTCAGGATGGAGTACAAAAAGTCACTGCTATCACTGACAAACTCTTGGCTGGATTTCTATAGATCACAATCTGTATAATTTCACATCTTCACACCTATGATTCTATATTAATTGAAATTCTGTGTCTTCGGTTCAGCAGTTTACAAAGAAGTTTGGTGCTAACCCACTTAAATCCAGATATCCTTGTATTCTGACTTCTTTCCTTTTTGTTCCAATTAGATGCCCTTGTGCACAGAGTACCATCTCATCTTAAATCCCTATGTCATGAAATACAGATTTGTTGCATTATTATAGCAGAACAGTGGTGAAGATGATTTAAATTGTTGCTTTAAATCTTAAAAGTATACACCTTATTGTTTAAAAATCATTCTATATGGTAAATATCATGACCATTAAAACTAAGATTTAGTAACTAAAATCCCAGTTTGCAACTCTGATAAAATTGAGGCAGATTAACTGGATTTTTTTGAGTGAACTAAATTTAATGAATGGTATATTTTACGTTAACAAAGTCATGCTAGTAGAGGGATGTCATTATTAGCCCAAGAATTTGTCTTTTAGAAACAGAGGATTTGATATCAGTTAAGAAATTACAGAAACACAGAATAGTTTGAGTTGGAAGGCACCTTAAAGATCAACTAGCTTCAACCCCCCTGCCATGGCAGATGAAATTATACTAATCCGAGTTCTATTTTTGCCATCTACCAAATTAACTAGGGAGAAAAAGGGAAAGAAAAAACTTAAAGTTAATTAAAGCTATATTAATTAATTCTCATCTTGACAGGATGGATTTTTAGAAACCAGAGACCAAGCAATTGGCTCCTCTTATTTGAAATACCTTAACAATGAAAACTGTGGCAAAAATATTAGTCTTAGTAAATAGAATAGAAATCTAGATAACTGTAGCAGAAGAAAAGTAATCAGTTGGGAACCTCTAATATAGACATTCCTACGGTTATAGGATTACAGTCAGAAATGAGGAAACTGCATTCCAAATTTTGCCTTGCCTAATCTTATTCTATTATCAGCTGCAGTTTTGAATGTAGGACTTTATCTTATATTTACAGTATCTTACATTAAAAAATTAATATTCTAAAATAAGAGTTTACTTTTATAATGATTTATAGCTGAATCTTCATCATTGGAAATTTCAAAATTAATTAATTACATTGAATCATCTTTCACATATGCCTTATTGTAACATGAAATATAGAAACATTTGAAAAATTTTTGAGGTACTAAACTGGTAATATTTTGACCCTTTCAGCAACTTTGGCATAATTTCTGGAGATCAAAAAGATTACATAATTAATGTAATAATTAATGACAGGAGAACAAAACATTTTCAAAAAGAGATAGAGTTATATACATTTGTGAATTTATTCCAGAGAATTTATTATTCGCATCTAAAATTGTTCATTTAAAAATAAAGAAGGAAGCATGTTATTAACACATCAGTTCCATTTTCCATATTTGGCTTACATTATGACTTACAGAGCTCTCTTTCTAATTCATGAAATAGTTAATAACATAATCATATTTAAGCTTGTTAATACATGTTTTAAAAGCCCATGATTTCAATGAAGCACATATAATTCACAAATTCAAATTTAAGGTGGTATCTCAGTGGAAACTGTAGTCAAAGAAGTTGAACTTTGTTCCTGACATTTATGTGCTGCAACTACATATGTGAGCTCACACCCACTTCAGATCATACTGTACCTACCTTCCATTTAGTTAGTAAAATCTACCTAATTGTACTGATTATAGCACTAATATGGCCAGAAACAAATGCCCATTGATTTAAATTTTATATGGAAAGAATTCTTTTCCTTTGAAAAAATCACTTTTGTGGTGTTCCTTTTTCCATTGATCAGATATATGCAGTTGTTCTTTTCCAAGGTAAACATTTAGGTTTACTTAGTACATGAAAACATAATTTTTTAATGTGGTTTCAATTAAATTTAAGGGGCTTTGAAAAGCTAAGTTCTGTGGCAGAACTCTCATCATGAATTTTAATGTTATTATTTGAATTTTAATACTGTGCCAAAGCAAAAAAGGTGTTTCCCCTCTTAAAAAAAAAAAATTGCAGCAGATATTTAGAAACATTTTTATTCAAATATGGGAGGGGTGGGGGGTTTGTTTTTGTTCTTTTAACTCCTTCCCTGCAAGGACTTTAAAACTTCATAAAGTTACTTGTGCAAAATTGCTGCATATTTCCTCTGTAAGTAATTTCTCTTTATATCAAAACAAAATCAATATTTATTCTTTATTATAAATTTCAAAAACAGTAGGGATATTGTGTTTATTATTCTGAAAGCCATAAATGGAAAAAGCTCCAAGAATATTAAGTAGAAACTGAACAGAGAGCTTCCAGATACATGATCAATAGGGGACTTTTAACACACAGTAATTATTACAAGTGCTATTATTTGGATAAAACTTCATGTAGGAGTGTTATCTAGCTCATTTTTCTTTAAATAAATCTCAGTTAAACTTACAAACAAATATGATGTAGCCCTGTCTGCTCAGTCAGTTTAATGAGGTATGAACTACCCAAAAATAGAAATATTTTATCCTAAAAAAGATTTATAAACAACCTATATGTTTTAAGCAAAAATGTATCAAACCACATTTAAAGGTTTAGAAACATTTTTCAGGTTTTTAAGGAAGATTTGAAACAGATTCTTTTAATCTCAATTTGTTTTCATTGCTAACTACTTGAGAGCCTTAAGAAAGAACAAACTCCCCATAAAGATTCAACAATGCAAATTAATGTTTCTAATAATTGTAACTGTATCTACATTCACATGTTTTGTCAATTATTATGTACAGTATTCAATTTGAAAAAGGCTGTATTCTAGCTGCAGTCAGTTATAAGATAATATTATAACTTTCAAAAAGATTCTTACATAAATTAACTTTTTAAAAATGTTCAAATAATTTCTTATTAGTAATTTCAAAGTAAAAAATCTGCTTCAAGAGAAGAAGCATTTGTGAATTATGATCGAATTTACTTTTTTTCTGCTTCTCTATGGAAAAATCAATAACAATTTTTGAAAGAGGAAAAAACATAACTTTTAAATAGAAATATATTCAGCAAGGATGAATAACAATTCTAACAATTTTATCTTTAAGTCATATGAATTAGAATGATATAAAGGGATTCATGGGATAGTGATGAACCCCAAACCGAGTTATACTTACTGTTTGCCCTTATCAAAGTATTTTCTTTTTTACAAACTGTAAGTTTTACTCCTACCAATTATCCTTCTTCAAAAGTTGTCTCTGCCTACTATTTAAACAATGTATTTACTAAACTAAAGATTTAAACTCACAAATACAAATAATTTTTTTAATGCCTGAAAGACCAAATTTGTATATTTTGTTAAAATAAGTTCCTTTTTGTTGCAAAAATATCCCTATTTTATTTTCTAATGCTAACATTAAAATGTCACTTCTTAGGTAACTAAGTTTTAGATTCAGCAGCTAGATTTATTTGTTTTAATTGTCAAAACATATTTCTACCTTTATTCTGCAAGGGTAAGGCTTTATTTCTTTTGCTTCCTGTATATGTTAATGGAGAATCTAAAACATCTAAGTCCAATAAACCACTTAAAAACAGTAGATAAATAAGGCTGAATACTTTTTACTAAATTATCAGTTGATAGACTACCAATAGCTACTTCACAAAAGCTTTTTTTGTCAGTATTTGCTAGTCCTTGGTTGCTTAGATTTTAATCTAAAATTTTTGTTACTTTGATTTTAAAGAAAAAGTGAAGTTTATTATTTAGCAGAATACTGAAGAGTTAATAAATTCTTTTTTATAAAATGACATGAAATTCAGCTCCCTTTGAAGGCAAATGGAATTTTACCACTCATGTCAGGAGAGGAGGATCATTTCAGAAGAATTTAAAATCCAATTGTCTTCTAACTTTTACCATATGAATTTGGTAACAAAGAGTATGTTTACTCTTTGGACATATTTGATAATTTAAATCTTTTTTATTACTGTTAGGAAATAAAATCAGCAAAAGGAAAAAGATATTTAGTATACAATATTCCCACTTCAGCTTTTTCTTCTGTATATTAAGGTATAAAACATTACTCTAAATAGATTTCAAAAATACTTATATTTATCTGTATTAGATAACTGAGCTTATTTTGTTTTATATTTAGCTGCATGCTACGTAGTACTTTGGCTATTATGAGTCTAACTTCCCAGAATATAAGAAAATATCTTCCCTGAAAATTATTTCTGAACTGGATGCCATTTAGTATAAATATTCGCCTTTTCAAAAAGCTGCCCACTGAAATTATCTGGCTGGTGCCTGCAGTTCTAAAATGTTTCCCTAACTTTTAATATTTTCTCATTTTTAATTTCCTTCAAATCCCAATTCTTGACAATTAAGAGGACCTGTCTCTGTATGTCAGTAATTCACAATATGTAATATATTCAAATAAAAGCTATATAAAACTCAAGTCTTTTTTTTTTTTAACCCTGAAAGAAGTAATTTCAGGCAATACATTTAAAGGCAGTAGATATTTTGCCTAAATTAACTATGGAGGTCATGAGACCTGTAGGAAATTTCTCTTCATATGAAAACATGGATTTATGATTCTGTGAAAATAATGTTTGTGGTAGACAGTATGTTATCAAATCAGCTTTGAAAGCTTGTATAGTTACCTTCTCTGAATGTTCTGGCTACTTCTGGTCCTCCCTCATCTGGAAGAAAAAGCTGGTCCCAAAGTTAAATTTGCAAATTGTTGTTACAAATCAAATCACCAATTTCTTTATTTTAAAAACTCTAGTACTGTGCAAAATTTTACTTATTTAGTTAAAGATTCAAACTGCTTGTCCTGGAGATTTTAATTTTTGTATAACTGATTATAGCAGATCCCAAACATCCAAGAGAAGAAACTCAAACAAAATATGGCTGAAGGCTTTTTTACTTGTTTTTTAATTCATTTGGAATACTGAATGTTGTTTGATGTATAATGCACTTAAAAAACATGCAATTAAAAGTTTTAACTTTAACTTTTGATTTACTGCTTTCAAAACTTAGCTCTAAAAGCCAGGTGCCAAAAGAGGAAGCACTGCAGCATTATCAATTGGAGATTTTGATGGGGCCATATTATGTTAACCTGCACTCCTAGGAATAATTGTGATCCACAAAAATGTTCCTATTGAGTTCCTTGATATTATTTTAATGAATATGCATGAGTATTCACTAGAGGTTGTAGGATTTAGCCTCCAAATAGCCAGCAGAAACTCCTTACTTTTTTTCAGTAAGGAACAGAAAGCATGTTTAGTTCTTATGCTGATCAAATCTATTTTACAGGAAAAAACTATTTTGGAACTAATTGTTTCGATCTAGCTCCCAGGATTTATAAACTCCTTCAGTAAGCAGTGCAACTCAGTCTCATGTAAAACTGCCTCTGAGCCCAAGCAGAGCGTGGTGCAGAGGCAGAGCAGGACACTGGTGAGCCCCCAGGCTGGTGTGGTCCCAGGCACACAGGTCCTGCATGCTCAGGACCCAGGCCACCAGCAACAGCTGGGATGAAAGCTGGCTTCCAATCCACAAACCTGCAGGTGTCAAACAGTGATGGCAATGGAAAAGAATGAGGCTGGTCAAGATCAGGCTTTGGTGATGCACACTTTTGCTAGTATACATCTGGGAAAATTAGTAGTTCTATCTATTTTACCTGTGACCTTGATGCCTCTAGTCTATTTGCTGTCAAGTCATAGGCTTCACCTCTCCCCCCCACAAAGAAGCAAGCTGGCAAGAACTTTTCCCAGCAAATAATGAAAGTGTGACCCAGGAGCAGAGAGGGAGAATTAGTGAAAACTCCTTTATATTATCCAAAACCAGGAGTTAAGTCAGGATGGTTAAAGAGTTATCAAATCAACCAGCAAAGCTTTCCACTGCTAGTTCTTTGAATTGCTGGAGTTGAAGCAAGTCTTTGAGAAGGTGCTGGTCAGGAAAGGGTTAACATATTTTTTGGACTGGAGTGACACTGATGGCTCTATTTGTGGTGACAAAGATAGTTATGGGCCTGATCGAACAAAATCATGAGCACTTTAAGCAGAGCAAGAGCTGGAAACTACACAAGGCACAGCAGACTACACCTCGTGTCGTTTTGAAAAGCTGTTGCCAAAAATAAAGCTTTGATAACTTTTCCATTCAGAACTACCCTTTTTTGAGCCAAAAACTGTCTCACTAAATTAAAACAGAACATCTAAAATTTCAGTTTAGATTTGTAACAAACTTTTATTTAAGCGAGATGTGAAACTATTTAAAATGTAATTTGTAAGTTGTCCTATTTTAAACTTCTAAAAAGAATTTTAAAATGCATTACTGATAAATACTAATTAGGGCTATTCACATGGTATTGAATATTTCCTTTATTGTAAAAAAGGCAAGTTCAAGTTCAGAGCCCATTAATCATTAATAAAGACAATTATTTAAACTAGAAAATGTGTTTTATACAGGTACGGTAACTATTACAAGGAATGAAAAAAAGTTAGTCCACTGTCAAAAAGCACCAGCTCCAAAGGTATTATGAGCCATGGAGTTTCTGATTTTACCCTTTATTAGCCCCTTTCAAAATAGATCATGAAACTTTAGTGCTTTTCTAGAAAAACTTTCCCCCTGGCTTTTACAAGTGCTCCAAAGGGTTAAGCAAACACCTTAATCCCAGATTTTATTTTTTAAAATGTCTATAACTGAACTGGAATCTAATGGTCACAGTTTGGTCTGTTGCCAATGGCAGGGCTCTTTTGTGTAGCTCTCCCACTGACTGCAGTCTCAGGTACATCTGTGCTCTTGCACCCTCAGCTGCACAACCATGCTATGAAAGTCACCAGCCTGAGGGGCCAGATGGGTAAGCAAGGACTACGAGCTATCTTCTGAGAAGATGAAACATTCTGCATTAAGCAGAAAATATTCACTAAAGACAGCAGCTATTAACTAGTTTTCGAAAACCACAACTGAACCCTCAAGCACGCTTGACTTGTGTAGCACCTTCAAGGGGTCTGATCACAAAAGCCACTTCGGGGCACGGTCTGATGAAAATCCCCTGAGGTCAGCACGTGTGCTGTGATGAGCCCCCGTGCTGTTAACTCTTTACAGCAGGTTTGTGGCACACATCTTCCAGAGAAGTGATTGCAAAACACTTCCCATTCCTAGCACATGCATTCAGTTCCCTACACATGAACATACTCTGTGAAACTGGAGTTAGGTGGTGCAAAGCACTGACCCATGGCAGAACACTTCCAAACATTCTGAGAGGAAAGATTTCCACATTTTTCAGACAAACTAAAGCCAAAGTTACTGATGTGCACATCTGCAGCTGCAATGATTTCAGCAATTTCTCTCATGTGTGCCAGTAAGAATTCAGATCCATTCCATATACTTTTGTCAGTGAAATGCTGGCAAACTACCTGTATGAGTTAGAGAGTGGGATCTCAATCTGCCTGGGAAAGCATCATGACCTCTTAGGACTGGAGCACAGAGATCTGCAAAAAGCACTATGAGAGGCAGTAAGATGTACCTTGATTTTCACATTTTGGGGGCTGAAATGTGGGTTTAAAATGTTTAAAATTTAGTTTAAATAACTGTTTAAACTGTTATTACCTAACAATGTGAAGGCACTCTGTGCCAAGGGCCAACACGCCACCTACACAGAGCCCCAGTTCAAGCCAGTGGAATGTTGTCTGTCTGCACTTTGCAGAAGAATCAGCTTTCCTCTGGGTACAATGAACTACAGATGTATGCAAAATCTTGTAAAGTTTTTTTTTTAAGTATTGCATTCAGACATCTTCTTCTTAAACTTATCTCAAATAGTTTTCTTCATACACACTCTTTCCTTCAAAAAAAAGAAAAAAACTTGCATGTACAATGTACATTCTCCACTTTTTTTATATTAGGAAAGAGAAGATTTTACTAGCAGAAATTTTTCATATTTACTTTTTAGTCAGCGTCTTGATACTAGAGTTTAAGGAAATGCTTAGCTGTCGAATTACATGCAATTGATGTATTTATTTACAAAAGCTGTATAAAAAAACCTGCACTTTTCCCCTTTCTAGCAGAATTCTGCCAGAGCCAGCCCCTCTAACCTCCCCAAAACTCCAGCAGCTTCACTGGTTGCAGGTGTACCACCCTTTGCTTCTGTTGTTAAGGAGGTGGGGGGAAGCATGACAATGTATTGTCATTAAAGCTGTACAGAGAAGACCTGCTTACCTCAGTCTCAGTCCCCACTGATGAAATTGTCTCCCCATCACTTGGCTTTCTCTTATGGTAAAAGAGAACCTATCTTTTAAAATAGATCTGTCAGGTATTTTTACACTGTTTTTTCCAAAAAGCAAATCTAAGGTAAACATTTTGGTTAAGTTATATATTTTAAATAGGTTCCTTACCTTTGTTACCACTAGCACACAGAACTGCTGAAGGAAGCAGTGTTTACATGTTCACTTGCATCTCACAGCCTGGAGTATCTGAGTGTTGGTGCACTTTGGTCATGTTGAGCACTGAAGCTGGACTGGCCAGCTTACTCCTCTGTCTCCCTGCGTTCCCAGGCTCCACACAGCCCAGGGCAGCAGACTCCAAGTCACTAAAATGGCCTTCTGATGCTACTTTCTACAAATCATTGGAACAGTTCTAACTAATCTTCATTGCAAACGTAAAAAATAATCTGTTTTAATCAAGATAGTTGGATCTATTTTTAAACATTTTATTTATCATAATCTATTTCACCCTGTTTGTTCTTAATCAAATGTCTCTTCCAAATATTAACAAATACTAAGTGACATGTGGCCCTATGGATTTTAACGCACATATTGGAAACACTGCAAACCAGGTTTGTAAGTTCAACAAGAAAAAATGGCCTTCTTTGACAAAGACTGTGTCAAGTGAGCTAAACACCAAAATACTCTTCAGTCTGAAAGAAAAACGTACTTCCTATCACAGTTAGGAGATACGTGTTAAGGGTGTGTTATTCTAAATGTGATAAAAGGGTTTCAAAGAGAAAAACAGTCCTTCGTCTTTTCTGTCAGTTTAAGTCTTGAGGGATTCCAGTGAAGTGACTGAGGTTACTTGGTCTTTCTATCTCTGTAACCAAAGGTCGCTTACCAATACATCTCCTGGACAGTTTAATTAACAGACATGTCTTCTACTATTTGGTTCAAAGTTTCTGTACCCCTGCTGTAGCCAAAAATATATTAATTGGGAACAAAACACTTCCAAATTGGTCAAAGTCCTTCTGTCCCAGAAAGCGGTGAATGGCTATATCAATGATTCACTCTATTCTTCCAATGAGTATTGATAATTATCTCCTTCCCAACTCCCCAGATAGATACAGTGGAAGGGATCTCCTGTGCTGATGAATAAAGCCTTTGTTTTGGACAACCTTGCTATCTAAACCCTTTCATTAATTAATCAAAATCCATAGCTAATTTGCTTGCCTGTTTCCACCACTCCTGGGAGAAAACTTTTCCAGAAGCCAACACCTGTCTAGCATAAAGCCCTCCCCTAATTTTGAGCTTACATATTAGGGTCACAAATTGAAAGTACAAATTAGGAAAAATCAATAAAACCTCCAAAATAAAGCTGTACCCTTCTGTCTCAGGACATTATTAATGGGCAAGTAAGTAAAATTATGCTGTGAGGAATGACTGCAGAAATGCCCCTTGCACCAGCATATATTTCCCACTTTGATGTTTTCCAAGCCACACTGATGTCATCTACCTGGAGTCCTGCCTAGACTGACGCATGCAGTTTCTACTGTCGTCAGTGAGAATTCCCATCGTGTATCAGGGCCTCTGTACAGCCCTGGAGTTCTGGTATTGCCAGTATGGCACAGCCAGGGCACCACTGGAGGGATGGGCACACTTCTCGTTGCCTGGTATGTGCCAGAACTCTCTTCTGGCTCTAGAGCTGGGATGTTTCAGGATGGGATTCAAAGAGGGTACGAATCTCCAAACATCTGCACTGTAGATGACATGCTGATACCACTGCAGAGTTCATCTTAGAAGAGTAGGAGGAAATCAGGTATTGAACAAACCGGACAAATGTTTTGGGGTACTCCAAAATGATTTTTCCTTATAAAATTCCTTAGATGTATCCAGGTCTCTCTGCAGAAATGCAAAGGCATTGGTATGAACACCAGGATAAAAACTGTGAAGAAAAAAGTGCTGGTGTGGCCTTGCACTGTATTGTTTTCTGCACACAGAAAAGTAGTATGGCTCTTTGAACTGCTGATAGGAGATGTATAAGCCTTGATCCATTTCAATCAATTAGATAAAAGTATCTATCTCTTGCTATACCAACCAGAATATACAAACCAATCTGACATAAATCATGGACTTCAGTGACAAGGAACAAGCCATACCATTCAGAAATCAGATATTTAATGGCCACTAATCCTATCATAATAATTACAAAATAATGTAATGATGAGCCAGAGTAAACAAAATATATGAACAAAAATGGCAAGGAAAAAATGCAATTAGAGTCTTGGGCTTGATCCAACTCCTTTTTGCTGTGGGAGTTCTGATAGACTATTACCCCTATGTAATTAGAGGTTTAGGCTTAATCCAGTTCCCATTTCCTTTGGGGGATTGGGATAGGCCCCTATGCCCTAATTTTCTGCTATCTTGCCCCTTGTATACTCAGCTCTGTGTCAGCACCTGGTTCACCATGCTGGTACTCTGTATCATATTAGGGAATCACGTTTCAAGACTCAGGTAAGAAAATAGTGCAAAATAGATCATCGATACCTCTTTTGCACTCACTTTGCATGGGCCTAAATTATTCAATGAAGCAATAAAAAATCAAGTCTTAATTTTTATTCAAGGTGCTGGAGACTGAAATACTTTTATTTCTGTTGCCACTTAAAAAAAAATCCTGGTTCTTTGGAAAACTATGTGAAATGCTCCCAATTCAGGAAGGTTACTTCACTTAACAAATTAAGTAGACAGAACAACTGATGAATATAATCTCTCACTTTGGCTCACCAGGCAGCTCAAAGTGCCTGTAAAACATTTAGTAGGGATGCAATTTCCAAACTTGGCATCAGAAATCTAAAGGTTTGTATTTCTAAGCATAAGGCAAAAGCAAACAAAAAAACCTCTCAAAACCAGTCTTGGTGATATTCTGCATTCCCTTAAGAAACAAAGGCCAGCTTTCTCACAGTGTTGTATTTTTGGTTTGGGGTTTTTTTTTTGTGAGTGTGTGTATATGTGTGTGAATGAGAGAAAATAGAATCACTTTTGCACAAGAATACGGACATCGTTATCTTGATAAATTAAAATATCTTTAATGTTGGCAATCACTACTAACCCTGATGTTGTCACAAGCACTCAGTGGTCAGCATTCTCTACACTAAGAATATGCTAAATGTCTGCAAACTAGTAAAAGTAAACTTCCCTTGTATACACTCTTCTGCACAGAGTTATTCACCTGTCCAGATCAGACTGGAGCAGGTTAAACACCATCTCACGAATGCATGCATACACATATTATGGACGAGCACAGGCCCTGACCAGGACATGTAGAACTCAAATGAACTCAAATATGTGCATTGACAAACACAGCTAAATGAGTATGGTTATGACTTCCACTGCCTTGGAAGAACAGGTAAAATGGATTGTATGCAAGTCCAGACAGACTCACTGGAAAATAAATACAAAACACTTGATCGACACGCAGACACACATGAAGAGAACACATGCAGTTACACTCAGAGACCACATACATTATGTAGGCATTGGCACCCTGGCTACATATCCCCACATTACTATTTGTCTGACCAAATCAGCCTGGAAATTTATTTGAGCTTGAACCAGCTTTCTTTTCTTTCTTTTTTTTTTTTTATAGAGAAACCATGTACACATAATATTTCAAAGCAACTGATTACAATAAATGTATGCACACTTTAGTATGTACACACCAGCACTGACGCACATTTCAGAGAGAAATCCCAATTTTCCAGAAAAAAAAAAATCAGCTATTTTCCCCTGTCAGGCTCTTTCTCTTTATAAGCTGCTGGTGTTCAGCAGTAAGTGGGAAGGGAGAAGTAAAAATATCAGCTATTAAATAATAACTACTTGGATTACATTTATAAAGATCATTTATCCCCACTTTACTTCTTAAAGTTTCATTTCAAAGTATGGCTTTCCATCTACAGCCTTGTCATGAAAGATCTGACTTGGAAATCTAAGCATGGAAGAGCAGAAATAATGAATCCTTTGGTTAGTACACATAAATTCGAGCTAAAGGAACTGTGCTGATGCCTTTCCTCTTGTTGCTGATACAGTGCCATACATGCATATATCTCAGTGCAGGTAAAAATATTTTAAAACATTGATTCCTGAGAAGCTATTATTCTAAATTAGACTAACCCAAAACATACCTTAGAAGGCATGAAGAAAAGGGAGGAATAGAGTAGGGATGCTTGAGCAGTGCAAGGGTTTTCTGCAGAAGAAAACCAGAAACCAGTAGTTGCTGTTTGGTTCCATACAGTCCTTGCCATTTTATTTTATCCTCCTTTCCAATCTGTTATCATGGACAATTCACTGGTAGATCTCCTCTGAAAGGACTTGCAGAAGAAATCTGTCCTGAGGAATCTGCAGAAAAAGACAGTACCTGAATAGCAACATTAACCGAGAGTTGGTGTAATAATTTTGAGAATAGAGGCATCCTGGGAGTCAGTGCAGAGATGAGGAGAATGAAAGGAGAGGACAAAGCAAGGAAAACAAGTTAGAGGAGCTAAGTTAAATTTTTTAGAAAGCAAGACTTATGCTAAAGACTGAGGTTAACAATGCCCCTTCTCCTCATTCTGATATAAAGGTCACATCAACATTTTTTTCTCTGCAAGTCACTGGAGCACTTATTGAAGCTCTCCTATGAAAAGACTTTGTAATAGTACCACTGGGGAGGTTATAAGCATTGCTGTCCTTCTTATACTTACTAGCCAACACTGCCACTGTTGTGGATGCTATTGGAAAACCAGTTAGTCTCAGTGTGGTAGGATTGGACAGTCCTACAACTGCCTGCCTCTACTCCAAAGGCAAACTGAAGGATAAGCCCAGTCAGAGAAAGAGCTTGACAGGTGTAGTTACGACACTCAGTTTTGACAAGAAGTATTAACTCAGGACTCTCCATGTGTTATTGACAAAGCCACATCATAGAACTCTTTGGCAGTTTCTCATTTGTTAAACAGGGAAAAAAAGTTCTAGGTTTTTGTTGGAGCCTTTTTATTACCTTTCTTTTTCCATTTAAATGGGATTATTTCTCAATTAACCTTGGTAAAATGTTTGGGGATCTCCAAGCTAGCAGCAGTACATAAGTAACAAGAAACAGGCAGCAGGTGCTGTAGTATTTAAAAAGATAAATGCCCACACACAATTCATTGCCTGGTCACAGTTTATACAAGGAAGTCTGTGTATGGACTGGTACTCAGAGCTGTCAGTCAGTATCAATAGTCAGTACAGATGTATGCTGTCCTATCTTAGTCAATATAGATGTATATTGTCCTCTCAGATGTATAAGTCAAGTTTCTTCTAACTCCCTTTATCATTAAAACCTGGCGCTTAAAGGAAATTATTTGTGAAAACAGAGAAGTTTTAGAGATGTCAGTGATGAATCAACATTTTAATTGTATGAATGAACATTAAAATACATACACATTTGCAAATAAAAAGAAAAACTTGGTGGATCATATTGACTGTCAATGAAGAAGGTTGTTGATAGTTTTTAAAATTTTAATAAAGCTTTTAAATATTAGACTTTTCCAGCAGGACGCACTGGTGAGATGTCCTGTCTGATATGCCCTTGGCCAGAATTATCCTTACACACATGTAGTTCACACACATTATGCAGTGTGCTATAAGCTGATTATTTTCTTGGCTGCAGCCCACCCTCTAAGCCTGGGCATTTCAGGGTAGAAGGAATTCCCGTACATTTGTCATTTGCAAAGCACCGTGAGATCCTTTGGGCTGAATGTGCACTGATAGCTGTACACAAAAGGAGAAATTAATAATAGAAGGCTTATATTTCTGTAGGATTTGATTGGCTAAAAGGTGCTAATCTCAGAGATGGACTTTAGTCTCCATGAGCTGTAAAATAATTACATCTACGTATGTGTGGTAGTACCTGTTACAACACTTCCATTGTGTAAGTTTTGCTCCTGGAATTCCCTCACAAAATTTCCAGGCAAAGTTATAAAGAAGATATATGGTGGAATGGATCGTAAAACATAATTCTCATAGTGCTTGGTTTGGGGACTCTTTGAAATACCCTGAAGAAAACAGGGAGACATCATTGCAGGATGTTGTTCTCAGTGAGAGTTCAACACAATCCTGAGGAATCACTGAAGATGCAAAGTTTTTCAGTCTTGGTCACGGCATTTAAAAAACAGATGAGCTAAGCTAGTCAAGGAATTACATTTCTGTTAAAACTGAAGTCTTTCTAAGGTCCCTAAATTGTAGTTATATTTTTTTGATCCTTCTTGAAGATATGTACATGCTCCTAATTTCAATCCTATTAACTGAGCAGTAAGGAAATTTGCATCAATATCTTCCTGTCTAGGTAATTTAATTCCCATTTTAAAAATAAATTCAAATTAGCAACAATAAAAGAAAACACAAAAACTCTGTTGAACTCGAGCAGTTACCATAAACAACTCTCCCAAACCAATCAGGAATTGTGCAAAGTTACTGTTTGTTGAGGAGAGAAATCCTGAGAAAGGGGGCCAGCCCCTGTTCTCACAAAAACCTATACTGTAATTCCCATTGGCTGAAAGGAGAATGGGTCAGAAGAAGGGAGACACTTGGTGACAGGGCAAGGTATACTAACACTTGCCATGTGGGGAGAAGGGCTATGACAAAAGGTGCAATATTTCAGGCCAGCAGCACTGACGATACCAGAGCTGCTGGGAATGCTTTATTCAGTCTCATCACTGAACACTTTAAAAAAGAAGCAGCTGAATTGAATCGTGACAGGCTTAAAGACACATGACTGCCTCAAAGCACATATTTCTTAACAATTTCAGTAATCGTTTTGTAATAAGTTTTGTCACTCTTTCCAGTTTCTCTGACTTTCAGGTCATCCTCTGCATTCTGCATTGCAGTACAGGTCACCAATCTACAATGAAAAAATTCATTTTCTAGTACTTGTTAGTTCTCAATTTTTTTAATTACGATGTACTCGAAAAGCCCTGATTTTGTTTTGGATAGCAAATCATTCAGAGGAAAGCTGAAATCCAAAAGTATAAACAAAAAATTGTATATTTGAAGAAGTTCAATGAAATATCTCTACTTCAGTTGTTTTATTTATAAAGAAAATTTTAAACTAGAAACCATTTCATTCATTTTCCCTTTTAACTATTATTTCTGCAGCAAGAAAGATGCAACTGAGAAATTATTTGTGAGGTACCCATTGCAGAATGTGGTTTTTGCCGTATTTCCATTTAACTGGTCTTAATGTGAAGAGTTTCAAAATTCTTCATACTTTTTAACAGTAAAAAATATAGAACCAAAATCTGTCATATCATAAATTGCTTTTGGAATACTTTGATAGATGGGTAGACAACATAAATTAATATTAACCCTGTTGTACCATCAAATTATAATGGAGGGGTACTGTTTTGACTGTGCTAAGATAGTCACTGTATACTTAAGAACCAGAAGAAATTTTAGTAAAGTATGAAACTATTTTAGTAATATAGTGCTTTAGGAACTCAATCTTAATTAGAAAATTGTTAAAAATAAACAACTGTGCCAGGAAATTATATTATCCCCCCCCACCCCCAACCCAGAAAAGAAATACATGAAGAGCTCCATGTCTATACCTGATGGGATCTGCTGTCCAGTCAGTACTGAAATGAGGCTGAAATTGCACAAATAACCTTGTAAGTAAGACATTTGAATTAGCTACGCCAGCTGAGCTACCAATCTGAAATCAGTCCATGCACATATGGACCACAAGTTGCAAGCACTATTCATGTATCCTGAATGAAGTGAATCTGTCAGTCTCAATTCATGTCCCATATCTACATCACAAGAATATACCCTTAAAAATGACCTTTCTTGTTGGGATTTTCAGCAAAGACATAAAAGGAAGAAGGAGACACAGGAAACAAACCTCCTTTGAACCTCTAAGGCATGTCACAGAGGAGCAGCATGGGAGAACTGATTCTCAGGGCCAATGAGAAGGGAATGACACAGGAATGGGCTCTCATAAATCTTGTAACTGCAGCAGATCATAAATCACAAGCTATAAACTGTTCTGGATCTACCTGTGGTCTGCAGAGGAGTTTAAACTAAAGGATGCCAATAACTGCATTTTCAAATGTGTACTAGGATTCCTAATGCTCATGCATAACAGCCTTCAAAAGTGAATTTTCATTTGAAGTTCAAATTGCAATCCATTTTTTTTAACATATCCAAGTATAAAAATTTGAAATTTTGTTATAGAAAAGACATCCAGCTGCAAATTTCAGATCAAGACCAAGCCACTCATATAGGTTTGGGCTTTTATTCAAATTGTGTCACAACTCTGGGGTTACATTTCTGCTGTTTGGGGAACTGCAGGGTCTGTACATCTAGACAGATCTCTTCCAATAAGAAATACCAGAAGTTCAGAAATATCAGAGGGTGGCTAAATATTTGTAAGTGGAGTTGTGTGTTTTGTGTTGTTCGCTGGCAAGATATTTCCCTGCAATGCATTTAAGAGATGTATCTTTTTTTTTTTTTCAAAATGTCAATGAGCAGATATATTTCTCACAAATTATTGAATGAGTAATTGCCAACATACTTCTGCCCATGAGATTTGTCACAAACTATTCACTAAAATGACTGTTTTGTGTATTTTAAGAATTTACCAGTCATAGATGAGTATTTATAGGGGGCTGTTGGTCCCCCAAATCACCTGACATCTTTTTTTTACCCTTGGTTGGTAAACTTACAACCCATCAAAGGCTTCCCTAAGAGCTGCACACAGACTTCCAGTTCAGGCATTCATATGGATACAGAAATGCATCATTGCATGTGACAGTTTTTCTACAGAATATCATCTAATGAATGTTTGTGGAAAGTGAAGGAATTGCCTCAATTACCATCAAAACAAATAGTTATATTCAAACAAAAGTTCACATTTTTTTTCAACAGTCATCAGTCTTTATGTACTAACCTCCATTGACAGAATACATTTCCAGATTTTACAGATGAATAGAACATTTGTTAAAACTACTCCAAAATTCTTAGTTTAGAACATAATAATTCCAGTGCTGTATATCCACAGAAGCCCTAAATATACAGCATAAGAAATAACCATGAATATTACTTAATACCATTTGAAGTGTATCAGAAATTGGCTCCATCTGCCTTGTGCATGTCCCCCTTCAAGGATGTGCTTGTTAATCTTAAAACATTGTGAACTCAATGCCATACCTTCGAACTTTCCCACAGGTTTCTCACTGATTTAATCATATAGTGACACCCACTATATGATGGAGGATCCTGGTGGAGGATCCTCCATAAAAATATAGCACAGTTTTCTGAATGGTTTCCAAACAGCAAAATCCAGTTCACTTTCCTAACTCATTGAAATAAGCAGACTAGCTCCCATGACTTAAGCAAACAGCATTTGTCCCACAGAATATTTCACTCAACTATCAGTCTAGCAGAAAGCCTCAGAATAGCAAAAATACCCAAGATATTTTGTTTACTTATCCAAGATAGCTCTAGGAATAGATACACTCATTTAGGAATGTAGGTACAACCTTAATAGACTACAATGAACCTTCATGGCCCTGTATCATCACTGATTTACACTGATTTACACTGATTTATTTGCTGATATATCAGCATTTAATTAAAGTATTGTCTTTTATTTCAGATTTTGACCTGTAGATTTGTAAAATATTATTTACAAGAAATTCAAAGTCTTCTCAGTTAACAAAATAATCACCAGAAGGAAACCTCTTCTCCTTGGCTAACAGTGTGACTCCTAGACCACAGCAACAAATGGTCTGACTCAGTGAGCAGAAGCCTGGTTAACGTGCTGGGCCAAATTCAACCAGAGCTTGCATCAGGGGATGTTTCAGAATAAAGATTTACTTTGAAAGATTATACTGGCACAAAATAATTCTGGTGCTCTCCTGAAGAGCCTACAAGGGATCAAAATAATCTGAGTGCTCAAATCAAGAACTTTTAACCAAGTGCATCCTTTCAGTAGGACCTGCATTACAGGGTCTCTGTGGATCATGATAGCAAACTACCAGTCATAAAAAAATACCTGAAAGGTGTTAAGCAATTTATTATCTGCCTTCAGTACCTTGGGGCTTTAGCAGGGGTTTCATAATAGATAATGCCCTTTGTGGGGGCATTAGAGTTTCTGGCAACAGTGGCACAGGGACTATAGTGAATGTGGCACAGGGATAACAACAGCAATGCTTTTCTGGCCTTACTGGTCACTCTCCCAGCACACTTCCTTACTGCCCAACTACATTACAAAATAATCTGACATTTATTAATTAAATCAAATAATATTTATAGAATCTCCTTCCCCATCCTTGGGGAAATACAGATTCAAACACAATCAAATACAATCACAACAGCAAACTAATAAACAACTGAAAATAGTAAGCCGTTCCAGCATTCATCAGAATAAAATCTCAGTTTTGAGTGAGAAGACGAAGGGGTTGACAAAGAGAAGGAACTTCAGCCCTTGTAAAAAGGATCAACCCTTCCATCTTGTTGCTGTTGCAAAGGCACTCAAAATTCACCTGCAAGTCTGCTGGCTACACCTTCTCTGAAACATTAAATGGTGCCAGGGACACTACTTGTTGGCACCTCTTCTCCAGTTTCTCGAAGAACCCTGGCATGGCTGAGGCCAGGACCCAACAGCACTCTCCCAAACAGCTCCTGGGTGAGGGCCGAAAGTTGCTACGAGCCAGGAACTGCTCTCAAGAGACATTTTGCGTATGGTTTTCCTGTTTTGGGAGATCAAGACAGCTTAATAGTATGGATACTGGATGTTTTTGTGCCAGTTGACCTCAGTGCCCGAGAGTGCCAGGATGCATATAATTTACTAGCATGGACACAGCCAGTGATGTAAGCCTTCAAGATATGCGGTGCCAGGTCTGAGGTGTCTCTCACTGAGCTGCCAGTTTCCTTTTCTTTAAGGATTTTAAAGGTATATGCCTAGGATTCAAAAGAATGCAGGGCGATAGATGTACACTCTGTGGCAACTTTATTCTCCTAGATGGCTTTTGAAAATAACTGTATTCTAGTAGTTCCTTTCTCTGCCAATCTGATAACACCAGCACAGCTCCCAGACTGCAAATGTTTCATGGCTTGGCACCATGAGCAGCCCAAACCCTGTGTAAACAACTAGTAAAGACAGTGATATAGTTCTAGGGAAGCTGGGGATGGGGTGGTGAAAAAGAGTTTCAGAAAATGCGCTTTCCGTGCCCTTGGTGGCCAGAAGTGCTCCAAGTTTTACAACTCCCACCATTACTCTTGCAGGCTTCTCTCCCCTCCTCAATAAACCCTTGATGCTGAGAAGAGCGTTTGTCCTTAGAAGGCCTAACAAAACTGAGGTGGCTAGAGGCCATTGCTGAGTGACTTTGGGTACTCTGTTTCTGCAGCACTGACAAAGCCAGGCAAAGAAGACGTAGAAATGCAGATAGGATTGGGGTGAGCTATGTACCACTGGGATTTACTGATCATCACTGTAAAGGAATCATTAATAAACAATATATACATTTACGATATAATTTCCATCCTCTGGAGCAAAAAAGCATCCAGATGGGACAAGAGGAAATATTTTCCAAGGCTGAAATTTCTCTGATTTTACCCAAGAACAAAACCTCTTTATAAGCAAGTACATGTGAAAGCATAGAAGATCACATGCAAGACACAAGCCTTCCCTGGCCATAAGGACAGGCCACTATAACCAAGTAAATGTCCAATTTCTGAATTTCTAAAACAGTATATGGAAAATAAGAAGTTTGATTTATTCTGATTTATTCGTGATAAAACATGTCCAAATAACTGTGCCCATTTGTAGGCACATTATTTAAATGTTTACATGAGATTAAAAAATACATTCTGTGCTTTGCTACTAACTAAGCTGTTTAACACATCCAGATGGGTTCCTATTCCTTATGGCTTGTACTTAGCAAGTGTATTTGATAGAAGAAGATGGAAAAGAATGCAACAATTCATGTTGAAAAGTCAAATAAGTATCCCCAAGTAACCATGTTCATCAAAAAAGTGACACCTTGCTGCTCTACTGGGGGGGGGGACAAAGAAAGAAGAGTTATCCATGAGCAATTACCAAAATTATGGCTTTCATGTCCCCTCATGGAAAGACATAGTATACATCAGATCTTCTGCCCAGGGAAGTATCTCTGTATTATAAAGGCTTAGTCATAACACACTATAAATATTTATTCTAAAGCAAAGATGACAGTGGTTGAGTTAGTTCTAACCAGACTAGCAATTTCTGTAATATTTAACCACTGATGACCCAGATTTGGGTTTTTGGAATATCTTTTGTTCCTGTCATGCCGCTACTTTTTTCAAGGTGGGCAAAACTCTGCAGTTAGATCAAAGTGATAACAGGAGACATTCTCAACAACAAGCAGGGGACCAGGAAGTAAACTGCAAGGCAAAGCAGCAAGTATGAGTACCAAATCTAATAAAGACTGACTAGGGAGTGAGGAAAGGCCTGACAAAGATGGCAGCCATACAAACTCCATGGACACCTCCATGCCATGCAGTATAAAACTTGCAGGCAGCAACTATGATTTCCATTACCTAGCATCCAAACCCACGTCTTACCTAATGAATAACAAAAGCCTGTGCTAGGAGTCTTTAAGAAGGAACAGGAAAAGAAAAACAATGAGCTCATGCCTTCTGACCTTGCTTGTTTTTAGCTTGGTTTCCTATGGCAACAAGGCCTGTGATCATGCTGCGTGTGTGCATGTGTGTGTACATGTGCGTGGACAAGACAGACAGAAAGTGACCGTAAGGGTGGGCAGTAACTGCTGAATGCACTGGTAGTTTGTAGTCTGTCCTGGTCTGAATGGTAATTGAGTTCCACAAGTTTTGTGGAAACAAGTGGCCAGCAAAACTTACAGAGACATGTAAATGTTCCAGGTTGGACGAAAAGGCTGCACTGTGACTGCATGCCTTATTAGGCACTGGAGAATCCACACAGGAGAGCCCAGCTATGAATGGCCCAACTGCAGGAAAAGCATCCATCAAAATTTACAGCAAGTCATGTAACAATGCTAGGAAATCAGCTTTTTCAGGTCTGGTTCTACTGTACATAAGACATTCAGGCAACATTCCTTTTCGTATTTTTCCTGGTGAAAGGTAACAGGGACATTCTCATTGCTAGTCTTCAGGAACCTGTTCCTGATTTACAGCAAGGAGACAAGAACTTTCAATTCAGAATTTTTTAAAGACTGTGGAATGTCAATATTCTCATAAATAAAATGTCTTGCAGGATAAGTAAGAATCAAAGATTTGATGACCACTTTCTAAAACAAAGGGCCAAGAAACATCATAGGCAGCTTAGCTGGTTACTCTAAAGACCTCTGAGAAAAAAAAAAAAACAAACAAGAGTTGATTCTAGTGGATATTGTTAAATGTCTGCCAGATAAATGACAGTTATTTTCTGGTCAGTGTGGTTTGGGAAGACCCACCAGAGCCTTTCCATTTACCCTTGAACACCGCCTTCTGACACAACAGGCCGCCTTCTTTCTTCTTCTCCAGAATTTCAAAAAATGGAGAGAGATCAGATCACTATTCCACACAGGACCCTTCAGAAAGTATCAGAATCCAAGATATTCAGATGGTATCACCAAGCTACACTCATATAATAAGTGAAGGAGAATAAATGTGTGTATGCCAGTCTCCCCAAACTGGTAACCAGCTGCCTAGGATCAGTCTACCCAAAACTGCACCTGCTTGTTGAAGCCTCCATTTTGCTGAAATGTGCTGAAATGTGCTTCACGTAAATACTACATACCATTTGAAAAACAGATGCCTGGCCAGGTTTATACTAGAAAGCTGGGAGACCCTGGAGAAGGACCTGGACATCCTGCTTACTTATGCTCTATTTGAATCACAATACCCAGCAATTCATTTGAGTTAGTCATATTTACAGGACAGAAGAGCAAAGCCATTACATAGCAGTTTGAAGAGGGAATGATGGCCAGTATTTCTGTCACTCATTTTAGCAGACAGTCTTCCGTACTATGAAGTTCTACATTTGAGTACATTCCCTCTTCCCTGTAAAAGGCAAAACTGCCTTTTGTCATTGCTGCGTAGAGTTCGATAACTATCGTGTTTAACTCCAAAGAGACTGCTCTCTATGCCTGATGAAATCATCTCTCTATACATTGGCAGATCAATTTGGGATCCTCTGATCTGGAAGTCACTCCAGAGTCATCTGAAAATAGTTTTTCTGGTTTGGTTCCAAGTCAGATGTGAGATGTTAAAATCTTCCCTCTCGATACCATCGGGCAATACATGAGTATATGTAAGGGCAGAATTTGGTTCTCATAGTATTTCTTAATTTCACTACTGTAAAACCAGTATTTTTTTTCAAAAACTTAATTACCTTTACCCAGGTAGATATATTTGCTATATTTGCAAACATGGCTTCTAAAACATTGATTTTTCTTGCTTCCTTCTTTACCACTGACTATATCCTCAGATCCCTTTTCTCTCATTGCACAGGCTCTGACTACATTATAAATATTCTCTGAGTGGTGAAATACTCTTTTTATGTACCTCTGTCCTTCTGCTTTTACACCATACCCCTCACCTCTAAATCAGATACTGATCCCACTACATTAAGTATGAGCAGTATTAAGAACCAAGCAAGTAGCTTTTGCTTAGGTAGTTTTTAATTTGTTGGCTGCAGTTTGGAAGGGGTGTGGTGAAGGGGGAAAAAAGGCCTAACTAATCAAAACAAATTTCTTAGTGAAAAAGCACAGCAATTGTAACAGCTTATATATAAAACCCAAAAGATTGTTAATTTGATAGCATCTTAAAAAACCTTTTGATCCCCCACAAATTTTAGAAACTGATTCCTGTTTTTGCAAATTTTTCAGCCAGGTATTATCAGATGGGAAGATTTTTAGATATTTGAATGTCACCTAAAATTTAATTAAATCAGCACCAAAAGTTTCAACAATCACAATGATTAGATTTGATTAAGATATCAGGTAGTTAGGTTAACTTTATCTTATGGTATCAAATCAGGGAAACAGCTTCATTTGTGTTAGTGTCCCAAACAGCCCATTTCACAAAATATATTGTCATATTTCTTGATGATCCTGGCAGGCATGTGTAATTAAAAATAAAACTTGGTATCTGTAGCCCTTCCCTATCATCTCCTCCATCCAAATATCTGCAGGTCCCAAGCCTGAAAACACGTACTTGTTTGAGGAGCCCTGCTGGCTTAGACTACTCACAAAATTAGACTTACTCATATGTACAGAAGTGTTTATAGCCTCAGACCTGAACCCCTAA
Source organism: Petroica traversi (assembly GCA_025920805.1). Classification (NCBI taxonomy): domain Eukaryota; kingdom Metazoa; phylum Chordata; class Aves; order Passeriformes; family Petroicidae; genus Petroica; species Petroica traversi. The sequence goes on from JAHLSL010000007.1 coordinate 37,847,223, forward strand.
GCTCACAAGAAAGACTAACCCAAATACTGACTGCTCAAAACACTGCAACTTCAGTATAGAGTATTTACTGGTTTGGGTAATGAAGGTAAAGTTATAGAGGGGAAATTCTCATTTGAAAGGCAAGATATTTCTAAGGAAAATATTAGTACTTTATGTAGAAATAGAGGATTAGAATCCTACAGAAATTAAAACCTAACTAATATACTGTCCAGAAAAAACAACAAGTAAAATATCAAATAAAAAGCAATAATTGGGATGGTCAACAATAACTGACAAGTAAATAAATTGTTAATCAGTAGTTTAAATGAGGGGAAATTAAAAATTCAGCCTTTGTTCTCAACAGCAAAATGTTTTTATATTTTTAATTTCAAAATTAAAGAGAAAAATTTGACCGTTACTGTGGAGTAAATACAAAAAGAGGATTAATATTTATTTTTGATATTCATATTTACTTAGTAACATGTATATTAACAGATGAGAGTAATAAAATGGCAGTATGCTGCTCTGGCAATCTTTTTTTTTTTTTTCTGATCCATGCTTGTTTAGCATTTAGTTTCCACTACTACTGTAATGGAATTCTTTTCCTTCCTATTTGGGATTACATTCAAATATATATAAAAAAGTCATCCTAAACCTGCTTTTTTTTTAGTTGTAAGTGTACAGAAGAACTTTTGTTTACACGGGACTGAGCCAAAACCTGCTTCCTTTCTGTATCTGAATTGTCCATATCAAGCCAATGGTCCAGGTGCTGCTTATTTGTCATAGCAGCAGATTCATGGGATGGGGCAATATGGATTTTACTGTTACCTAAACATGCAATTAGTTTTTGTTTTACTAGCAATAGCTGTCATTATGCATTTCACATATCAATAGCTCCCTGACTAGCTGTAGCAAGAATAACAGAGTAAAAGTTTCTTTTATTTTTGTTTATTCTCAGCTTCATTATAAATTTGGATTTTTTTTTCCAAAGAATGCAAAGGAATAATACTCCTGAATGCAAAGGAATAATACTCAAGGCTAATTTTTAATGCAAGTTTCTACTCTGGCCTCTCAGAAAAATCCTTTCATTTACTGGAAACAAGACTCTGGTAAATGTATAAAAAGTGAGCTACATTTGGCCTTGACACACATGGGCTTGGAAACTGTATCATGCCTAAGAGACACACTTATCTTTCACCCGCCCTACAAAATATTCTCTTGCTTCCTTGTTGGACTCTTGAATAAGCAAATACAAAGTACAACTTTCATTACTACTTATTCATACTAGGCAAATGTGCTTCTAAAGCAACAACTTAAAAACATCTTCAATGTCTCTATTACAACACTACCTAACTTTAGAATAAATAAAACAAAGCTATTAAAATATTCCTTCAAATAAGACGCCAAGTCTGCGTTTATCATGCATCCAGAACTTCTAATTTCAAAAAGAACCTCCAAGTACTTTTGCTATCTCTTTGATGTTTAACTTTTCTTTTTAGCATACAGTTTGCTTAATTTTTGCTCATCCTCACTAGACAGATTAGCTCAATCCTTGACACAGCAGGCACTGAGGCCAGCTGCTGGCTCAGCTGACCAGTATTGGCCACCACAGCTCCAAGTGACTGCACACATGTTACATACCTGCCTGTTTACAAAACTAAAACCCCCTAAAGTTAAAAACTATTTGGGACAAAAGATCAGGCTCAAACGTACTCCATTTTTCTTTTGACCCCGATTTTCTAACAGGCTGAGCTATTGCTGTGGCAGGGCAGTGGGAAGAGCAGCAGAGCACTGTCTGGTGCCAGAGCCACAGGTGGCCCCAGAAGGATGGGACATGTCCCGTCTCCTGCCCACTCAGCCAGCCTGACACCCTGCCACAGCCTCACGTGTCTGCTGCACTAAGAGACTGGGGGACTGGCTGCACATATGGGTTTCACCCTAGGCTGATGCTTAGATGACCAAATGCTCACATTTCATTGTGCTCTATTAGCATTATTTGCTTTGTTCAGAATGCCCTTAGATCCAAAGTCTTCTATTCACTCCCCTGAGTTTCTGTTACTCAACTTCCATACTGTTCAGGGCTACTAGAAATGACAGAGAGCAAGTTGACTTGTTTCCTTCTTGATACCTTTTCCCAAAATACCATTAGACCTAATTGTGGTTATCTTTCGGATACCTGAAAGCAGTACCTTATTAAAGCTGATAAAGAAATAAGTGCTGTATAGCTTGGGGACCATCTATAAGGTAAGAAAATAATGGCCTAAAATTTCAAACTTGCTTGTCTGAGGTTAGGCTCCTAAACTAGGCAGCAGGAAAGGCAAGCCATCACAAAAAAAAACCAAAAAAACAAAATAACAACAAAACCAAAAAAACAAAACAATGGAAAACAAAGAACAATTATTTACTGTAATGCCTACATTACATACAGATACTACAGCCACCTATGAAAGAAAACACTATTTTTAGCTCCATAATTAAGAAAGTGGACTTGGTTAAGTAAATTTGGATAATGAAGCTGGCAGGTATTGGCCCTTATTTGCTTTACCCTTTATGGAGAGGGGAGAAAAAAATCTCTTCTGATGTGTTAGACACTGCAGATATGTGTTCTTAACTTTTCAGTCCTTGTGCCAGAGACATTACAGATTGTTTCCAAATAAAAATCGTGACATGAAGTGATCACCAAAATAATTTTGACCTTCAAGGACAAATTAAAATGGAAAAAAACAGCAAAATTAATCTTCATTTTTCCTGTTGAAGGTTAGATGATGGCTATCCCCTAGATTAAAAGACAAAAAATAAATACTTGTGCATAAAGAGGAGACCACTGCAACACAACTCTTCCCATGTACTACCTCATGGACATATGCCTATTTAACACATGCACAAAGCCACAGTAAAACTACACAAAACATATGGGTTTTTTTCTATATGATGACACATGAATAAAATTTACACAGCTACACATGCACACACACACACAGAGAAATCCTGACAGCTGTTACCCTCAAATAAGCAAGGCTACTGAAGGGACTGATACAATTCCTATTCAGTTATAAAACAGCCCTTAATTTCAGTGGTATTTGGATCAGATTTGGTTAAACTTGGTAAGAATTAGGTATGCACTTTATAGACTGGATGTTCAAATACATTTTCAAAGCAACTGTTTGTGAAATCCCTCTCCAGAATAGCTGTTTCACTGTACAGGAGAACTCTACTGCAGTTTCACAAACAAATCAAAATTCTATTATTCTAACCAAATGCCTTAAAAACAAAGGACCTAAGGACAGATTAATTTGATACTATTTGTTATTTTAAGTTGTTATATTTTTCCTGTATTTTTAATGCACATATGCCTACATATATGCACATATACCTAGTCCTCCACGTACAGAGTTCTACTCTACTAGTTCAAATCTGTACCAGAAATTCCTCTAAAAGGAAGGAAGCAAGAGACTGATTTAGTTAACAGGAGTGAAAAGCAATGACTATTATTTAACTGAGAAAATATTAGCTAAAATTTCACCTATGGAGTATGGGGAATACAGGGGGACATGCTTATGTGGTACCAGTGGGTTACATGGGTGTTAGACAAGGTGGGGGGGGCAGGGAGCGGACGGACTGTGGACTTCTATACATCAGAACACCCAAATTAAACTGAAAAGAAAAAATAAAGACTAAATGCAATGTTACTTTTTGCAGAACAATGTTTTCCTCCATTTCAACTTCATCAGAATTTTCTGGGTTTTTTCTAAGGTTATTTTTCTTGCATGTAATATCTGCTTAAATTTGGGCAGTAATTAAAATACCTAAACCATGAGTTTCTACTGTATATAAATGTATATCAACTGAAAAAAAAAAAATAAATGAAAGGGATTAATATGCCTCAAAAAAAAAAGTCAACTTCAGAATAAGAAATTATCACTCTTGAACAAGTAAATTTGTATACAAGTCTGAAGGAGTTTTACTAATGGCCTCAGTGTAGGAGCAGAACTGATTCCATAATCTCACGAACCATATGGGAAAGTAAATGAAGATATTATGCAAAAAGATACAGTATAGTAGGTTACAAGGGTTTCTGCACTCATGTTCATTTGGGAATATTTAAACCTATTGACATGACAGTATTTGTTAATATTTGGTAATATGTTGTTTACTGAGTTTAGACCCTGCTAAACTGCAGGATCTCCATTCTCAATTTGGAAGCTGCATTGTACATATATTTTTAAAGCCCATTACATTGAGAAAGTCTTAGTATGACTATGAATAATCAGAGAATGAAACAAGCAAGGTAGAAATTATTTGTGTGATACAAGTTTGGAAGGTCTCTGTTCAGTTGCCAGGCAATAACTGTTAGTGTTATTTTAAAAAATTAAAATTAAAAAATTAAAAATAAAAAATAAAAGAAAATACCCCTACTCTTTTATTTTGACAACCTAATCAAAAAGGACCTAGTAACCCAAATATTCCTCTCAGGCTTTGAATAGTCCCTCTGCCTTGGAGAAGATGTAGCATGGGGCAGTAAATTAAAAAAGTCAGAATATCTACTGCTAATAGGTTTACCAAGCATGGGAAGAGATAGCCCATCACACAATGCCAGAACTACATCCTATGGAAAACATTCAAACTGACAAAAAATAGACATTTAGAGAGACCAGGCTCCTTTGGGTGGGTTGCAAGGTCTCCTGAAACAGGACAATAAAAAGTAAAGCAAAATTCAGCAAGAATTTGATTTTCACAAGCAAGATATTTTTACCCATTGTGAAAAGGAAGAGAAAAAAAAATCTCAGATGCAGTAGTGCAAAACAAAAGGCCTTTCCCTGCAAGCATCTGCGTCTCTTTGCAGCCTTTACTGCTGTGAGGAGCCCTATTGTGGTCAGGCTAAGCCCTGTTAGAAGTCTGCTTGGAAGGGAAAGCCCTTGCTGGATCAGGATGTAGTTAACTTTTCTCAAGAAACAGCTGCTGGATTTGCAAGCTACGTACCAAGCTTTGAATTGCAACAGACTGCTGGTAAATGCAAACAGACAGAAAATATTTTCTTGACTAAATAGTTAAAATTGGTGTTAAAAAAAACACTTGAGTGGAAGTTGCAGAAAAGCAGGTGGTCACTGGTCAATAAACATTATTTTTTAAAATGTCCTCGACTCCATAAACTGTGATATAATAAAATAGTCTGCCCTGTATTCAGCATAATTAATACTGAAAAGGCCTTTAAAAAGTTAGTAAATATTTATGAAATGAACTATAATTTTCTTCATGTACATTAAAACCTCAGTATCAGTAAACCATCTTCAACTTTTTGCAAAACTTATACCTATCAAGAAAGGGATCAAATTTTGCCTTTATTGCTTCTACTATGGATTTGCACGTACCTGTATTTGAGGATATGTCCACATGTGCACATACACATCTATCCATGCACATAAAAAGACATATATTCACAAGTACTGGGTAAGAAAAACTAAAGAAGTAAAAAATGCACCTTGTATAATTGCTATAATAAGTTAAAACTACTATGTACATTGAAAATTATTATGTAAAAAATGTCATGGTTTCTGATACTAATTTTTTTAAAGAGCAAAACCAGAAAGCACTTGAAGAAACTAAAAAAAAACCAAGCAAACAAGGGGAAATCCTGATTTCCTATTTTATAGACTCTTTATTGATGTACTTCATTCAGTTTGGCCAGTTAAAAAAATCCCAGCAACCTAAAAGATCAATTGTTTATCTTTCTGTTCTAGCCATATTGCCTCCTTGCTGTCACGTACTAACAAGAATCAGTTGCTTTTAGTTTTTGATTATAAAGTGTTTTAATTTAATTTAAACACAAAAGATAGTTTGGGTTATTTTCCTTTTCCTTTTCACAAATATATTTTTAATTTTTTTTAAAAGAAAAACATGGGACTTTAAAAAGTCATTGCCACAGGTCCTTCAAGATTATGTTAGGGGTCAGTCTTCAACATAATGTCCCTTATACTGCAAGCCTGATGAGCAGAACTCCCAAATGTTTCAGCTGCGTGACTTGGCACCTTGTTTTCTAAGTCACACTGTACACGAGTCCTTCAGCCTCTTAATAAAGCCTAGAGATGAAGGTGTGGGAGGCCTGCCAGTATATGGACTTGAACAGTTCAGGGTAGAAATCAGTATTGCAAAGTTTGGGTTTTCCTATTGCTCCTGTTTTTCTTAATTTGGTTCATTTAGGCTGGCCTTTAGCTACAACTGCATGATAAAAACATATGCAGATGAACATACACATTTAATTACAAAACTCTGTATAGAAATGTGTAATACATGCCAGTAAATCCTATTTTTGTGTAATGGAGTCTTCCTTCCCATCCCTTCTGGCCTCAAGTCATCATATAGCAGGGAGCATGTGCTCCCCTCTGTGCCTTGTAACTTCCATCACCCTCTGCAGTATTCTGCAGATGGACAATCCATTTCTAATGTGCCTGCAAAGTCCACATCGGCCCTGTATAACAGCAGCACACACCTCTCTAATTCACCTACAGAGCAATTAAGGTGAGGAACCCTAACACCAAACTCAGTAAGTGAGGGGAAGATTTCTCACGCTTACGTTGACAGGCCCTGATGTCTGTGCACTCTGTGCCTGTGATGAACATTGTAAATGTCCAAAAACAGTGGCCAAGCCAGCTACTGATCATGTCTGTTGAACTGGCTGCTCAGGCTCACTCCCCTACCTTCTGCCCTGACTCCCAATTTTCACCTCCTATGTTCACCAGGATCACTCATCTTGTGTACACTGCAGGAAACGAGGTGGGAAGAACAGTGTAGCAAGGGACTCAGCTGAGGGCCCTTTCCAGGAACCGGTGTCCATGGATGTGGGTGAAAATCTGGGAGACACAATGGGAGGAAGACTGAGAGACAGTGTGCACGTGCCTGAGTCTGGACAAAGAAGAAGGAACAATGAAATTTAAAAAAGGAAAAAACAGGAAATTAAAAAAAAAAAAAAAAGGAGGGAGGATTGAAAGAGGAAAAATGGGAGCTATCTTGCCACGTTCCAATCATGAGCCGTGTTTAGTCATTTCTCTACCTGTGCCATATCATGCTTCCCCCGCAGATGTTCCTGTGAGGGTAAGGAGAGTGACTGAGAAGAGTTGCTTTGATGAGGGTGAATCTGGGAACCAAGAGTGGACAGATAATTTTTAAAAGCCTACCTGTCACTCTGCTAATTTGTCTCTTTTTTTGGCTTCATAAATCCTGATTTGGAAGGAAAAGAGAGTTACCAAATATATCGTCAGAAAACAACATCCCCCAAAAGTCATGTTATCTATCCCTCTATTTCTACCTCTTCGAGAAGAAATCCAATTTCTTTTCCAACCAGGAATTGTGCCTGGCCTTACGCTTGAGACACAGAGGCTGGAGACTCTCTGAGGAGCAAGAGGCCACAAGAGCAGATCTATGAGAAAGGCTGAGGATTGTGCCGAGGCAGGGAACCCCTCACTGCACCATCCTTGCACTGGAGATGGACCAACAAACAGCAAATTAGCAATGAGTATATGTTCACATCAGAACTGGCAAACGTACTGGCACAGCCAGGAACATCTAACAGGTATGTCAAGATTTTTCACATCCTCTTAACAGACAAATAAATCTTCTCTTAAATCACTGGCCATTTTTAATGTGACCAAACAGAGCAAACGAACACATGCTGAAAAAATAACTAAAATATAAAAATATAACTAAAGAGTGATAGAGACCTGGCATCAGCTTGTCACTGAGGACAAGGGCAGCCACACCAGACATGCAGAATTTTATTGAGTCACCCAGCCAGACTTTCCAGAAAGAGAAAGACAAAGGCATTGAGATGTTTCTGTGTCGGCTTTTGTGTCTTTATTTGGGTGTTTGCAGCTCATGGTACTTCTGTTAAATTAACACTGCTGACTACGTATTCTATATATTGAGGTTAAATAACTGATCGTGTCATGGCTGCTGGCCACTTCTCCCCAAACCCTTCTCCTAATTAACTGGTCTTTTTTGTCTTTATTCCTCTCCCAGGAAATGCTGATATTTTTTCCAGAGTGGACACTATGTGCCATCCACTCAGTGCAAGATCAAACTCCCTGTCTTCTAGGTCACTTCCTCCTCTCCCTCCTGCTTGCAGTGAGGGTGGACACCAGCATGGGCTGACTTACATCAGTACAGCTGGGACTGTGCTGTGACGAGATGAACAACAGCACATGTTTTCCCAGGGCTTGTCCCAATTCCTCTGTTGGAAAATAACCTTATTTGCTTCAGTAAAGCTACAAACTCAAGGGTGTGGTGGGCCTTGATTCAGCAGTGCTTTCTGCCTCCCACACCTCTCTGGTAAAAACATTCACATGAGGGCAGATAATTCGAAGAGAACAAAAATGGAAGAATCATGTCCTTTAAAACGGATGTAATTTCTCCATGGCAGTGTCCCACTGCTTTCCATTTTTTCCCTTCAACCATGCAGTCATTTTGAAAAGGCATCATTTAAAATAATCAAATTCTCAGAAGAAATTTTTTTTAACTCCCCTTTTCAGAGAGGTTTGGACACAAACTGAGAATTTTCAGGTTTCCCAAGCAAATTAACCTTGTCTGCCCGGGCAGAAGCCCATGATAGCTTATGTTATTTAGCATGGCATTATTCCATGCTGTTTACTTATAGCTTGCTGAAAATAAGGGATGATGGAACACCTTTTCCAGGGCACACCCTGAATTTATTCCTAGTAAATTGTTTACTATATTCTTGGCCTAGAAACTCACAATTCTCTGAGCCCTTTTTAAGAAACTACTTGCCACTTTCAGCTGCGGAGAAGGCGACAAGAACCCCTTCAGTACCTCCACTGGCAAGCAAAGGGGGCAACTTCAGAAGACAGCCTGGCCACCTCCAGGGAGACAGAGCTGCTGCAGTGGGAGAGCATGGATTTGTCAAATTCAGAGAATGAGCTTTGGGGATGAGGGAATCCTCTAATAAAATAAACAGAAAATTAAATTCGCCTCCCTTTTCCTCTCACATGTCTCCCATCTATGCCTGCCTGGAAGAGAACAACGTGGTGCCTAGACATTAGCACTAACAACACCACAACTCATTGACAAACACAGGGGTTGTATTTCTCCTCTGGCTCGACTCGAAGGAATCATCTCTTTTCTCCTGTGGAAGTTAATGCTCCATCCTGGTGACCAGCACAGGTACCTTCAGTGCCCGAGTGCATGTCCTTGTCACCACACACACAGCTCAGCCCGTGGCTACCTGCACACAGACAGGAACGTGGGACACAGGAAGCACTTGAGCTGTGCTGGAGTTTGGACTGTGGAGTAGATGGTGTCTACTGACCCCAGAGAGGTTCTACAGAGACCAAAGACGTATTAGAATTGAGACTCATGTCATGCTGGTACCATGATGCATTTCTCCATGTCCACATAGAAAAATTAATAAAGCATATTCTGTCATCCTTCCAAGCCCATCTGAACAACAGCATCAAATATACTATAAAACACCAGTAGCACTTCTTAATTTGAGTGGAAACTTTGAGTTTCACAGGGACTAGTTTTGTAACTCTCTTCTACAAATTAAGAAGCTTGACTATCCAGAATTAAAACAAAGTTCTAGAAAAAAAATCCATTTTATATTCACATGCATAAGTATTTTTTGTGCATGCATGCAGCCAACCCTGTGTCTCTGTGTACTGTTCTGAACAGTACTTGGTCACTTACATAAAAAATTGAATGTATTTTAATCAGGTGCAGCTTCTTCTCCCTGCTCCAAACAAAGTCCATGGACAATGCTGCTCTTTTCTGGTTATATTTGCAAATGGAAATGGATTATATTTACAAACAGAAACAGCATTTTGTCATTTCAGACTAAGTTTGGCTGCTGCAGTGCTCCTCTCTGAACTTTGGTAAGTCTACATGCTGTGTTTTCCCCCAGACTACGTATCACATCTGCATTACCACAGATCTGCCAACCTTTCCTACCATTCCTACTGCTAATTAGGCTTCATTGGGTTTCACTCTCCCACTCCCTACATTAGATAAGTGCAGTGTCAGCCAAGCACGCGGCAAGCACTACTACCTGCATAACGGGTTAGCAGGGCACTTCCACTGGTCATGCTAAACCACAAAACACGCTTTGTGGGCACCGCCAATGAGTCAACAAACCCTATTTAGTATTCCATAATTAGTTCCCATGAAATATTTCAGAAAAAGAAAGAGAAATAATAACTTTTGGTCCTTTTTTTTGGGGGGGGGGGGTCAACAACATGACACCAACCAAATTAACCTGCCCTGTAGTAGAAAAGCTGAAAGATATTTATTTTCATTTATAGGAAAAACCCCTTTAGATATATATTTTAAAACATCCAGTGTTTCAACAAGGCCTGATAGCTACTGAAAGTTACACAAAAAACAACTACTACACAACTTGTCTGAAAAGATAATAATACAAATAAAAGGTAATTTACATGAGTCCTTTATAAGAGCAATCTCTATATCCAGAAATGAGATGGCAGCATACTACAGCTAATGCAAATATTATAGCCAAATATATTTGTGGTAACATGTCTAAAAGAGAAAGAATGAGAACTGATGTGCAGATGATCTGTAAAAGACTCAAATACTAATAAAAACTGGGGAGGAAGGAGGGTAGAAGGAGGGTGGGGTAAAAGTGTTAAATCATTATTTCATGAGGGCCATATTCACAAAGCAATTTTTTACAGATGGTTGGAGGTATTTCTCAACCCTTAACTGACAGGAATACAGGAGGCACAGAGGCCTTAAGCAGCAATTCTATTCATAGACCCTTAGCCTTTATATAATTGTATTAAGCGCAGAAACAGACATAAATTAACATGCACTGACCCCCAGCTCCTAGCAATGTATGCCTTGACCTTTTAAGAAACCTCAAGAGTAGTACTAGTTTAGTATTTGATACATCCTCTTTTGGGGGAGATTAAATGCTGGTCTAGGAGTTGCAGGTACTTGAGGCTCTAGCAGGCCTTACCCATCTTTGGCTATGAGAAGCTGCTTTTCTTTCATATCTTTAAGTAAGCAGAGTTTGTCTACTTTGGGGGCAAACAAGCTGATACCAGTAAAGCACTGCTAAGCTTTATGGGTGTTAAGGGAGTGTTGGACGTGAGTCAGGTGGCAGGTGAGCAGCTCCTCACCTCTGAAGGCATCTGCCCACAGGGGCAGCTTTCCAAAGGAAGATGTTTTTGTTGTTTTACAGCAAATCGTCCACTGCAATTTTTAGGCAGATAACGTCCATCAAGAAATGAGATGCCGAAATAAAAAGACAAAAAATTGACTTCTTGCAAAAAGCCTTCCTATGTATTTCATTTACTAGTAAATTGAATTTAAAATTTAAAATATGAAAAATTAATTTAGCATTCAAAATATAAAAAGACTTTTTGGTAGTTACTTATCTATAAACTTTTCATTTTGTAACTGGAACGTACTTCTTCTTGCTCTAAAATTGCCACGTCTGGAAACAGAGCAGGGGACAATGGTTAAACGTGACTGAAACAAGGATATGTTTGGTTGTTTTACTGGCAGAGGGTCCTTTTGCTTTTAAAACATGTGCTATCAATTAATTTGCCTCTCAATTTTCTACCTCACGACTTTGGTGGTAGACAGTAATTTGTACTAGCTATCTCAAAGATGGTGGATTAAAAAAAAAAAGAAGAAAAAAGAGAGAAATCTACCAGACAAAAACTATGAAAACTGCAAACGTCGGACAATGCATTTAATCACGAAGTGGATGAGTGTTAACTAGTGAACGAAGAAGAAAAGATGAGGGAAGTAAGGAGATTTCAGGCAATGCTCACTAACTTTTTTCCTTCCCCCCCCCCGGCCCCCCCCTCCGGCTCTTAAGACGACGGGTCTCACTACAAATCAACGTGACGGCCTGTTTATACATAATTTGTATCAACTTCACATGGATCTGCGCCCCTGTTTCAATGCCCTTTCACCATCCTGGGCTGTCTCCCGTGTGGGACGAGGTTGTTCCCTGAGCCTGGGGGCAGCAGGTGCTGCCTGGGGCCCTGTCGGTGCTGGGGGTCTGGGGCAGCTGTGGCCTAGTGCTGTGTTAGGCCAGGCCTGGCTGTCCCCAGCGCCGGGGTCTGAGGGAACGGCAGCAGCCGGGAACACGGATGGTTCCCTGGCTTTCGGGAGGGCCCCGTGTGAGGGATCCCCGGGGATGTGGGGAAAGCCCGTCGCTTCTCTCACCTTCCTGCGGCTCTCGCTGCTCCCGTGGCGCCTCCGGCCTCGACGGTGCGGCCGCACCTGCGGGGAAAGGCAGAGGGAGAGGAGGGTTAATCGCACTGGGGTGGCTCCCGCAGGGGTCTCCGCTCCTCCCCGGCTCACCTGGCTGCGACTCGCCCTGGGGCGTCGAGGGGAGCGGAGACTGGCTCACGGCCCCACCCGGACGTGCATGCCGCCCGTGGGGACTCACACACACACA
>JAHLSL010000007.1:37864640-37877084 GCA_025920805.1 Petroica traversi
GGGGGGGCGGGTAGGGAGAGGGGCTCAACAGCGCCGACAGAGAGAGAGAGAGAGTTGCAGCTCGCTATTGATTCAGAGATTTACCGACAGGGTGATTCCCTTTTCTGCAAGAATTCCCTCTGTCTGGGTTCCGGGCATGCACCAAATTCATTATGTAGACGAGCGTACCCCTCTCGCTTTAGAGGAAAAGTAGAAAGGAAGGAAAAAAACAATCCAGGCATGCATAAAATAAAGACAAGACTCACAGCCACTCTCTGCATCATGCACAGGAAAGATCACTACTTACCCAAACGGGAACTCCTCGGTTAGGGGAGGGAGGGGGAGGAGGGGGAGCGGGGGGGTGGGGGTGGGGGGGCGGGGGGGAGAATCCAACAATTAATTTCCAGACAGGAGTTGGAAAAAAAATACTGCGGTGATGTCCAGGTTTTCTTCCACCCGCGCTCGCTTTTTATACAAGTGCAACCCTCTGTCTATTTCTGGAACGCGATCAAAACCCTGATGCTATTTTTAGCAGGTACTGGGGAAAAAATCCACACACAAAGGCATTTTGCTGGAACGCTACGTCCAAAACATTAAATGTGCATTTAGTCTGCCCCCCCTACAACACAACAACCCCCAACTAAGCACCCCCATACCCCAGCTTCTTTCTGCAATACCATCTACATTTGCTTTAGGTGCATCATTGCAGAGAAAAAAAACACCCCACAACAAAAACAAACAAACAAAACCCACACCAAACGACCCAAACTGACCGCCTTCCATGCTGTCCTATTGCACAAACCCCTAATCCACAGTTGTATTGGGTCTGTCTCTGTGCCTCTCTGCCTGTTGCCTTGCAAGCATTATTGTGTCTGTCTTCCTCCGGAGTCCTTATAAAGTGGGCTTTGGAAAAAACACAACCACCATGCACCAGTTTGCCATCATGCACAAATGTGGATTTCAGGCAGGGATGCTTGCTTTGCTGAGAGACAGAGGTGGTTTCATGTACTGAACTGCACCCAGCACTAAGAAGGATTGATTTAAAAAAAAATTTTCCCCTCCCCACCCACTGCCTTTTCCCCCTTTAAAAAAAATCTTTTGTTTGGAGAATAAAGGATCTATAAATATATATATGAAAAAAGGGGTGTGTGTGTTTGCGTTCTAGTAATTCACTACGAGGGGGGACTGGGGAAAAAATAGAATCATTAGGGCTTGCAGGCTGCAAGGAGCCAGCCTGAGACTCCTTTGCAAGGCTGCGTCAGTTATCAGCTATTGACGTCACGTTCAGATTCTCCTCTTCAGAGGCTCTAGTTCATCATAAAAGATGTCTGTGCTTGGAGCTTTGTGCTTGCAGTAAGGCACTTCAATTCGAGGAAAAGAGTTAATTAGCAAGCCCCATATTTTGTGTAGTGCGGTTCTCTGTACAGTTGCACAAAAATCCCGAGGGGGCTGAGGGGGGGCGGAGGGGGGGGGGGAATATGGGCTGGGGACAGGGAGATATTTCTTAAAAACACACACACATATCCCATGCAGAAGCACAGGCAGGGAGAGCAATCTGCATTGCAAGAACATTAGCCCCCCCCTCGCCCCCCCCCGCCCCTCCAGCCCCCTTCTTGTGATTACCAATTTTAACAAAAAGCAATTTGGAAACATAAGCCTGTTTTCTGAATATTTGCAAGGCAAACAGCATGGGGGTTGCTGAATATATTTTAGCATCCTTACTTTCTCTCTTCCCCTGTCATCCCCCCCCCCCCCGCGTGGCCCCCCTCCCCATGCCAACAACAACACCAGCAGCAAGTCCCCCTACCACTTTACACTTGTATTTGGCTACTGTAGCAAAAGACAGATATTGATAAAACCAGGATTAATTCTGTATATTTGTCAGGCAAACAGCCCCGTCTCCTAGAATGACGCAAATAACAGATTCTATGGCTCTGGCTTTCTATATTCTGCACCCACGCACTCTGCTTGGTCTCCCACGGAATCAGCTACAGAGAGCAATGATCCAGATTATACAGAGAGAGGGGTGGGGGAAAGGGAGAGAATATCAAATGAAATTGCAATTAAAAATTACAATGCTGCTATTGTCTGTACACAAATGGCTAAACCTGAGCTTGCACAGTGGTACACACAGGCACACACTCGCACCCCCCCGAGCCCCCCGCCTCAAACCCAGGCTTCAGTAGCAACCAGACAAAAGAGAATTGTCTTGCTGACAAATGCGGGGTTTATCTGGCCAAGAGGGGATTTTCTTTAAGCACCACACCTTTCCCTGCTCCCATTAAGCAAAACACATCTCTGAAACGACCTCTCTTGCTACTAAGTGTGTGAAGAGGGGTCAATTAACAAATGCAGCAGGGGAGGGGAGGGCACCAGGCGCCCTTCCACGGTCCCAGAGGAGTTAATGAGGACCTTGAAGAGCAGATCGCCTTCCCTGTCTCCCAGTCAAAGGGATGCAGCTCTTTCTTAAAATGTCTAAAAAAAGGCAAGCGCAAAGGGCTGTTGCTATTTTTAAACACATCTCTCATTTGCTGGAAAATGGCACTAAAAGCATTAAACAACCTGCCCGCCCCGGGGACAGGCTCAGGCACACATGCCAGCACCCGAGGGAAAGCCAAGGTTTATGGGACCATCTCTTCACCAGGTGAGACTATCCTACCATGCCCTGCCCACCACCAGCCATCTTCACACCTTGCATGAAGAGAGAAGCAAAATACTGGGGCAATCAAGAAGCAAGTAAGTTATTTACTGTCTAATCTGTACACACACATTCCTTATTTATTAACTCACTTAATTATTACCAACTTCTTTTGCAGACAATGAATTTCCTAATGTCAATAAACTGCAATCAATGAGGTAAGGCTGTCTCCTCCTCTGTCTCTTAGCCAGACAATGCCATTGCAAACTATGCTAGTGACAGAGCAGCACACAGGGAAGGGGACACCACACACCTGTATGAGATCACATCATAGCCACTGTCAGGTTTGGGGAGACAGATTAGGCATTTTAAAATGACTACACACACTCTGTGGTGGAAGTAAGCAGATCCATTTTCATTCACACATCTCTGGCACGCCAGCCACAAATCCATCTTCCCAGGACTGGGGAGATGTTGTGCTTCAGACCTAGGAGAAAAGCCCAACCTACTTTCACTGTATACACCTGGAAAACCACCCTTTATAGGAGCCACAGCCCTGAAGCCAGACAGATGCAGAGAAATACCACTGTAGGGAAAGACCCTATAGCAAGGACAGATCAAGACACCTCAAGCCCAGAGTGCCTGACACACAACACACCTTCTTTGAGGAGTTGCAACGAAGCTCATCCTGGGTTAATAAAAACATTATGCAACACAGGAGTTTGAGGATGGAGTCCTCAACTAAATCCTGAACTATCTCCTGCCACTCAGACCCAAGAGCTTTCAGATAACCCATGGCCTATTCTGGAGGGAGGGGATGATCATCTATTTTATTCCCTTCCACACACACCCCAAGAGCTTTGCATTTCTCTATAGTGTTCACTTCTGTGCACATGAACAGAGGAAAGCTGTTCAGCTTTAGTTTTTCTCTGTCACAGAGAAAAGGATATCAACTGGTTGTGTACCAAGGATGATCTCTAAAGCAGGTCAGGAGTGGGCATACTGGCAAGCCTTGCAGGTCCTGGACCTCAGGCCCTCTCCAGCCATAAAGATGCCTAGAATTCCCTACCTGCTTCACATCCTGAGCAGCTCCTTGCAGTCACACGTGTGGGTTATTTAGGTTTGGTTTTGATTGTTCATTTGTTTGTGTTGGAGGATGGGGGGTTGGGGTTTTTTGCGGAGTTGTTTGTTTGTTTTTCCCTAAGCTCTCTAGTCTTAGTGAAAGAACTAGATCTTCCTACCAAAGGGTTTAACATGTCCTCATGGAAGCTGTAAACCATCTTCCAGCCTCATTTTCTTAAAATCAGCCTGTCTTCCTCTTTCTCCTCTGCTTCTCCAGCCCGATGCATCATCTCCACCTCAGAACCATCTCCCATCTTCCCTACCTACTGCTAAAAACTTGGTTGAAGTGAGGTCCAATGCCCAGAGAATCTCTCTCACAAAAAAAAAAAGAAATGGAAACTATCCAAACTGAAAAGAACGTTTGGCAGGTGACCGTGTACCAAACAGCAGTTCCCATTTCTCCTGATCATTAGAAGCACTAAAAAGAAAATCTATCTTCTATCTCGATATTTTAGTTATTAGCCATCTCCTTGTTTTTGAACAATTAAGCCTCCCTGCCAATGAAGCCTTAATGGAACCAATGGATCCTGTATTTTTTCCTGCACTCTACAGTGACACCTGACAGTGACCGAAGCTGCAGAGTCCCCATCAGCTGCAGGTATGTGGCCTTTCACCAATAGCTACAGAAGATGCCAAGGGGGCAGCCCAGTTTCTAACACTTATGCTCCACATATCAAACTGTCCTCACCCTTGGAAATTTCCCTTTCATACTCTGCCCTGATGGATAAGGCCCCAGTTGGGATACTACTGTTATTATTACTAGTAAAACATTAGCGTGCACAAAATTGCTGCTCAAACCCAACTATGATCTGACACTTAGAAAGTAGTATACTTTGAAAATAAAGCTATTTCAGTGGTATTCATAATTTGTTTGAGGTTTTGGGCCAGCAGATTCAAGGCTCCACCTCCTTCTCATTTGGGCTTTGCTGAAGTTTGACAGTTACCTCCTCAGAGGCTCGGAGTTCTGCTCACCTGTGAGCCATTCAATAACATAATTGCTGTAAAATATTCTCGTAAGCCAGTCTTAGTCTCACTAACATTTTGAGTCTGTTCTTGGCCTAGTTCACCCAAGCAGCTGAAAGGCATGTGATGTGTTCCAAACATAAGGAGAACAGAAGATAAACAGAAACAGAGTGAAATGCCACCAGGATATACTAGGATCTCACAAACCCACCTCATCTTTTTTGAATAAAATTCAGAAAGTACCAGGTCAATCAATAACTTATGCTAGTTAGCTCTTGTTACAGGAAAATGTAGAACCCAGAAGACTGAGCAATCACATTTAAATGGAAATAAATTAGAGCAACATCTATTCAACAATTTGTTGTTTTTTATAGGTAGTATATACTGTGAAAGGACTGA
Organism: Petroica traversi; assembly: GCA_025920805.1. Taxonomy (NCBI): domain Eukaryota; kingdom Metazoa; phylum Chordata; class Aves; order Passeriformes; family Petroicidae; genus Petroica; species Petroica traversi. The sequence goes on from JAHLSL010000007.1 coordinate 37,869,742, forward strand.
AGAAGAGTAATTGCTAGTTAAAGCAGAGGATTAGAATCTAAATATTCCATTTCCAATCAAAAATTTGCTACAAGTTTTGACCTGAAATGTGTCATGGAAAAGCTTTTTTCTTAAATAATTTTGAGGTTCTCCTCAAATTTTAGATGAAGTGCCAATCAATTTATGCTTGGCATATCTACTAATGAAATGAAGATACGACAATACTCACCTAAACAGGAAGTTCTTGAAGATATCTATAGCATTGAGATAATCAACAAAAGTCAATAAGAAGACAGCAATATTATAAATAATCAGAGATCAGAGCATGCAAGGAAGCAAAAGGAAGAAAGGAATGCTTTACCTCCAACATCAGAACAAGAAACTGCAGTACATTAATAAAGAAAATCTCACCTGTGTCAGAAGAACAAGGGCTTATTAAGACTTCAATTTTGGAACATTTTGAGAACCTGGATGCATATACCAGGACACCAATAACATAGACAACTTGTGCAAGTATCACCTCACGCAGATTGCATTAATAAACCCTTTCAACAGTTTGGGGTTGAAATGTCAGTATACGTGGGTTGCTTTGTCATCATTAGCTTTTCTGTTTACATTACAGATATATATAATTGCTATAACATGTAACAGGATAGAAACTGGATTTCCTTCCAATGGTTGCAAAATCAGGCCCTGGAGACATACTTCTGTGTGACAGGGATGAAAAGAAGAAAAGCATTAGCATAATGAAGGTGGTGGGAAAGAGTACTAAGGTCTCAGTGTTGAGGATGATATCAAAAGAAAATCATATCATTCTTAATAAAAGCTAAACCTATGGAAGAAATACAGTGAATAGGCATCATACCTCAGATCCAAGGAGCATAACCTTTGAGGAATCCTGCTACAAATTTGATGAGCCTTTAAATTGAGATTTGATTTTCATTAGCCTTTAAAATGGAACTTGTCACGAACAAGACCCATGACCTTTAACACAATGTGCACACATATCTGGCAACCACCTTAAAGAAAGAGTTATAAACAAGACCAAAAAGAGAAGACAACACTTCAAGGTAAATTACACAGGAACTTGAACAAGTAGAAAATAAGGGAAGGCTGTGATGAAGAAATGCCAAAAATCTGTGTCAGTATTTACCTCAAGCTAGCCAGCATTACAGTCAGTGGGAAAGAATGGGATATGGATAGGGTGATATTGAAGTAATTTAGGAAGAATTTATTTACTGAGATAATAAAATATGAAGCCAAAGAATCCATCAAAGGAAAAAAATACCAAGTTCTCTCAAGGCAGAAGATAGTGGGGTGGGAAAAAGAAAATACATTAATTTAGCTTAATTTCATAGATGGTGAGGTGAAAGACAAGGTAAGATGCCTAGGGTTATGAAGACACGGCCTTGTAAGCTCTTATCCTGACCTATGGTGCTCCTGTATCACTGTTCTTTCCTAATTTGTTGCTTCTGATATATTCTTCCTTATAATGTAGTTCAATGTGGCTATCAAAAATTGCAACATAAAATTGCTACTCAGCCAGAAAATGTAATACATATTCAAATAAGGACAGGATGGTGATTTCACTTCTCTACTTACCTTTTGGGGTAACACTGTTCAGTAGTCCTGGATTTCCTATCTAGCTAAACCCCCAGTTTCTAGAAATCCACATTAAGCAAAGCTGAAACATCTGGCAGTTTCTAATAACATGAAGGAAAATTAAAACAAAAATGGATCAAAATATCTAGATCACATATGATTTTTTTGTCTGAATATCTATTTTTATCTTCAGTTAACATTTATGCACTGTGTGCTAATAGCAAGTTCAACCCTATAAATGGCACCAAGATCCAAGCTGTTTCTGCTCAGATCCAAGCTGTGTTTTCTATGCACAGTTTATAAATTAAGCCACTGGTTCCCTGACTGTGACTGGCAAACCATCAGTGTGTACAGAACTTGTGGAAGTCCCAGGAGGACCAGCTGGGCAAGCACCGATGGCTTTTACTTTCCCAGATGCTGAATCTTCTCAATAGAAACATGCTAGACTTCACATTCTTCTACTTTGCCAAATAAATGACTATGTCTGTTAGTGCATGGTGTTATTTGGTCAGGAATTGGGAGGAGGTAATTCATGTGACTGGGCATAGGAATGGAAACATCTACAAGTTTTACTGTTAAGACATGCTTCAGCTGCCCTAGGGAAAACTGTGACACCTGCTGGACTAACAGCTATCACTGAGATGACAAGACATGCCATGAAATTCACAGGAAGAAGAACACACCCCACTACTTGGAAAAGTATAGGACCTTTAGAAAGTCCTTAGAAGCACCACTGCATTACACACACCTGATCAAACCACTCCTAGTAGCCAATACATGGCTAAATGTGGGCAGGGGAATCACAGTGGCTCTCTCCATTTTGTCCCCTCCAAAGCACAGGATGGGCAGCAGCTCTGTCTCTGGTCTTTGCTATGGCTGTATGTACATCCTTTCAGCGACAGGAGATGTGTATTAATACTTACCCAGCTCATGATGGGAACTGGATGAAGAAGTATCATACATAACTTACTGAGTATTAGTACAATATCTGGAAATCCATGGATGAGCAACAGAGAAGTGCAGGGTATTATCATATTGCTATAAATGCCTGCTGCAGAGCCGGGGGATGAAACCCATATACTTCTGCAAATGCCTCACAGACCACTGTTTTGTGCTGCTTTTGTAGTAACTGCAATTATTACAGGACTATATGAACAGAGATACAAAGTCTGAATTACGTTCCTTGTAATGATTTTCTGTGAAGTTCAAGGTTTGCATGTAAAAGCTATTCTGAGTTGTTTTTCAAGACTGACAATGAGTATTTAGTTAATTTAGAAATGTGTTAATTTATGTTAACGTTAATATTGTAACAGCTGATTGCTCCTTACATTAGCAACACGTCACAAGTTAAACTTTCAAACGTGAACCTCATTATCATATGCTGGCAGTCTCAGATTAAACTCCCACCCTACTGGATGCTATGCAAGCCTAGAATCAAAAAACAACAATGTGGAACATTCTAGCTGGGAGCCAACACTTGAAAACAAGTTGGAGCATTAAAATAAAGCTGGATCCTTATTCAGAGGGAGAAAAAGTAAAAATAGTGACAGATGATGTCATTATTACCTACCCACCTGTGATGTGATGGGTACTGGACAAAAAAAATGGACAAGACTCAGTACTTGCCCCACAAGGCTACAATTCAAATGGAAGGGCACAGAACAGAGTCCCATGAAAAACAGAGGAAAATTACTTGTGTCCCAGCGTGGTTTTGTATTCTGGAATAGTAATAACTTGCAGAAATACTATTGTTATATTATAGATTATATTATGGTGATAACCTATTATTTACATTATAAATGATTTATATTATAAACGATATTGTGCAGATAATTTTGGCAGGATTACAGTAAGTGACAGACACAAGTTGTTAGGCAGGAGATCTTGGGTACAAAGAATTGGAAAATAAGCAAGCAGTAAGAGCAAGATGCATGACCTCATACTCATAGTGGGAGTCAATTGGAAACTGGTGGCTAAGCCTGAAAAGCAGGAGGAACTGAAGTTTCCACACAACAAGAACCTACAAGGATGCATTGCAATAGAGCAAATATGACGGCTGAGACAATCTTTCAGTCCTATTTGTGATCCTGCGAAAAATGTCATAGAACATCAAAAATACTCCAACGAGTATGAGGATGAGTGGAGCCACTCATCTTGGCTTGATACTAGGTTTTCAATTGAGAAAGTAGAGGTGAACTAACTGGGCAGTGAGATTGCACATGGGTGTCAATGAATTTTAGAGTGTCTTTCAGGGAGGTCTGCAGTGAAATTGAGAGAGGGCAGTTCTTCTGCCAGACAGTTTGCAGACTTGTGTCCTCTTGCTCATTTTTCTATAAACTAAAAGGGTGTCCAAGCAATAAACTGTTTTGCTCTACCTCACCAGCACTGACATTTTGTCTAGTCCTGCTACAGAATGCATATTTTGGTAGAAGAAAGAGTTTTGCTTCTTGTGCCCAGAGTTCATAAGGTGGTGTGGGGTTGCCTCTCTGAAGGCTTTTCATAAGAAAGTGGTACTTTATTGCCCATTTCCTATGAAGAAGAGTATCTAGATCTCCAGAAGTACTATGCAATTCTTGGTAAGATCATTCGGAGAAGTACTGTGAGAAGAAATACAGGATCTTCATCTATATGGCTGTCCACCTGACTGTTAATATGCTGTATGGTAACAAAAACAACCACCATCTTAAATAAAAAACTCACTTTAGAATTAGTTTATGCAGTCTCCTTGAGATAAGTTGTATCACAGGACATAGTTCAGCAGGAGAAAATCAGGAGTTGCAGAAGACCATACAAATCAGGAGGAGTCTTAACAAGGAATATCCTTCTGCACAAGCATCTAAACCAACATGAGCCTTTTCTGGGTAAGATCCTGTGTTGATGCCATCCTGTTCACTGTTGGATTAGGAGGAGATGATAGGAGAGAAAAAAGACAGGGCAGAAAAAGAGGTAGTGGTTAGCTCTTTCAACACAGAGAATCCTTCTAAACCTGACATGAAAAGACACAGCATCTGGAAAGCTGCAGGAAGGTAGATGAGCAGTGTGCAAGCTGGAGAATTCCCTCTATTGCACAAGCTATGCAAATGTAATTGTAGGCTAGAAAGTGCAGTGACTCATAGGTGAAGTGGATGTGAGAATATCTGGGTTAAAGAGAGTTTGTACAGAGAAGACCATGTGTAGGACTTCAGAAGTTCCCAGAGAGAAGGAAGTGAAAGGAGTTAATGAAAACCCATTATCAAGAGTCATCCTGCCACAGACTGCTTTCTTGAAGTGCCAAGAGAAATGCTCCTGAAGCTGTTTAAACCTGGTGGCATTTCAAAACGTTCATATATTCAGATCAGCCAAAGATTTGGGGGTTGGGGTAAGGAGCAGAGAAAAGATGAAGCACAGACATCTGTAAGCAAGGGTTAGGAACAACTTAGGGTTTTGGCAGAAGATGGTAGAGATCATTGAACCAAAAATTGGAGGCATTAATGCAGATTATGAGAGTACAGGCTGGACCCAAAACAGCACCCCAAGGGGATGCCGTAATGTTATGTGGAGGAAACAAGAGAGTGGCACTTTCCCGTGATGTTTGACCTTCTGCAGTCTCACTACTCAGATGATTCCAATGACATATGCATCAAGATTCACAGGAATAAAACACAGGATTTCCATGTTTCTTCAGCTGGACAGGCAAATGACTGATGAGGGGTCAACTGATGGCAATAGAGGTGATTCAAGGCCAAGTTAACTTGAGATCTCCATATTTCTGTAAGGGAGGTGAACCAATGATACAGCAAACATCAGAAGAGTTACTGGATGTGTTCAAGACCAGGTTGGATAGGGCCTTGAACAACGTGGTCGAGTGAATGATGTCCCTGGGGGTTGAAACTACATGATCTTTAAGGTCCCTTCCAACCCAAACCATTCTATGACTCTATGATTAGGAAATGAGTGCTTTGTAACCTGCAGCCCATTCTTGACAGATCTGTCCTTCATGACAAGGGGTGAAAATAGTGTATGAGCAAGTGTGAAGGGAAAATGCTGCTTCCTAACCATCTCACTTCTGACTTTCTGCACGATCTGCCATGACTTTGACTTCCACTGCCACCTCACTCTTCTGAAGCACTTGGTCATCACCCTGCATGTTGCATGTTGTGTCCCCTCTGAGGTCAGGCTGCTTCATTGCTCCACTGAGTGCCCTGAGATTCCTCAGAAGAAAAGGCACTGGCCAAGGTGTGACACATTACTCCCATTGTGCCCAGTGTCAGTTGTCACAAGGTATTGCTCTTCTAGTTACACAGAACTTGTGCAGGATCCCCTGAAGGGAAAAATGCTTTCCACTGGTTAGAGCAGTTAGTCCCCACAGCTACTTTGGAAACCTTCCCCTCAGACAGTGAAGATCAGCCAACGTTTTCCAATTAAAAAACCTGCTTGAAATTAGTAATAAATCAAACCCACTCTTCTCAGGCAAGGCATCTCTTGATAACCACATCGAGTGCGGCAGCAGTAAAGAAAACCAGGATGTGCACCATGGAGGACTGCAGCCAAGGTGGAGACTAAGAGTCAGTAGCTGCTAAACCCCCATTTCTCTCGAGCTAACAGTATCTGCAATGTGCAAGCCAAGATGTCAAAATTCTCGGTGGCTTGCAAATTGCAGAGCAGCAAAGTTTGGAACATGTAATTCTCTTTAGTTTCTCTATAGATCAGCTATCAGAAATTACTATGTATAAAGATTTCCCTCTACAGGTGGTTAGAGCTTGTAACAGCCTCTCACTTTCCTGCATCACTCTAATTAGTATTTTGCCTCATCATTTACTTGGTTACTATTTTACCTATCCCCCCCCCACCACTATGGACCCTCAGTCTATTCCCAGTGGTAGCAAATTCTCTATGCAAGAAATGTCAACTCCCTTCCATCCTCCTTAAGCTTCAACGCTGCTGACTTTGACTCTTTCTCCAATTACAATTCCATTTGCAAGCTCTTTTCCCGAGTGACTTGACTTTTTCCTTCTCCCCCCACCCCAAAATGTGACAAAATGAAAGTTGCAGGCTCTACAAAAAATGTGTGTGGGTCTTAAATGCATAGCTCCCTGCCTGCAGTTTGAGCTCGCAAACTAGCATGCTTTCCTGCAGGAACATCAAATGCACAGGACACACGACACGACAGCCTAGAGAACTCTTCACAAGGAGGGGGAATGCAACGCTGTCCAGTCTTTTCCAAGGCAGGCAGCCGAACAAATCAGAAAAGTCTACTTCTTGTAAAAGCATCTAACAACTGAAATCAGAAAACTTTGCAAAAAGCAAAAGGAAAACACCTGCACACGCACACACACACGCACGCACACGCACGCACACACACAGAGAAACCTACCTTGCAAAATCTTCTTCACTTATTTTTGTAAGCAAAGAAAAAAAATCTACAAAGCAAAACAATCCCCAAACAAAACAAAAATAAATAACTCCCTCCCCTCCAAAACCGCTTTCTCCTCTTCCCCACGCCTTAGCTGGATTTCTAGGGAATTTGGGGACGGGTGGGAAGAGCCGAGGGTGGAGGGGCTATATAAATAAACTAGAGCGTTTCGAGCTGTGTATCGCGAAATGCTGTGGGTTTCGCGTAATATGTGCCTGCACTCTTCCAGGAGAAAGGAAAAAAAAAAAAAAGAGAGAGAGAGGAAAAAAAAAAAAGCCAGTTCGTGTTCAGAGCCTGACTTGGAGACAGGGAGAAGCAGCAGCCCCCTCCTCCCCTCCCCCGCCGCCCCCCCGCCCCGCCGCCCACGCAC
>JAHLSL010000007.1:37877484-37887917 GCA_025920805.1 Petroica traversi
TGGGGGGCAACTGCGAACAGTCCCGAGGTGCGTGGGGGGGCGGGGGTGGCCGGGGAGGCGGCGGGGGTGCGTGTGCGGGAGCCGGGGTGTTGGAGCGGGCTCCCAGCCCTTGGCTCCCGGTAGCACAGTCAGTTCCTCCAGTGTGTGCTATTGACCTGCATTGACGTCATTGCGTCATTAGGTCTCCCTTAGAAACACTGACTTTCAAAAATAGTATCAAATTAATTCAACTGGCAGAGAGAAGCCACTAGCTGGAATGAGCCATAAAACTCCAGAATCTTCAGCCCAGCTTTGCTGTGCCAGCCCACCCCCCCTCCCCCCAGCCCCCCAGCCAAGCGGGCAGAAATCAGATTGTATGGAAAATACCACCGATGGAATAAAAAAAGAGAGAAAGAAAAAAAAAAGAGGGTGGAAGAGAGAGACCAAATTAGATTGCAAACCCTAGACCAGCCTCTCCCTCTCTTTCCTTTCTCTCTCCCTCTCCCCTCCTTTCCCTTTTCTGATCTAAAAATATCCCCCTTGCTTGAGCTGACTGCGGTATCTTTTGTGTTGCATCTTTCTGTTTTTAGCCTATGCGTGAGCCATTGAAGGGTGGCCCACAAGAGATCAGAAGCACAAGATATTGATCTATCGATACCCTCTGGGGCCAAGAATTAATTTTAAATGAAAGAGCTGCACCTTGATTTTGGCAGAGGGTGGGTGGGCAGATGACAGGGGTTATTTTAGGATACCATTCACATTCTCTGAAGCCGCAGCTTCCACTTTCTCCCTCTAGATTCATTTTAAAAATATCTTTCCTTCCTCACCCCACCTCTCTCACGTGGACCTGTGGGCAAGCACATGTCACCCCCATTCATACAAACACAATGCAACGGAGCAGCGGTAATTTGCAGAGATGGTACATTCACAAACAGCAACCCAGTCGCTTTAATGCAGGTTGATTTCACAGAAAGGACACCGCAGCCCAGAGGAATTTGATTAGACTGGTGACTTAAATTTGCAAGCTGCTTATTAGGTTCCTTATTGTCTTCACCCTAAGTTAGCAAAACTGATTTAATATATCTCCTTTCCTTTTTTTATTTTTTATAAAATAGAAGTAGGAGAAAAAAATCCATTTTACACTATAGATGGTAGACCTAAATCTTAGAACCAGTGGTAAAGGACAGTAAAAAACATTGATGGCGATCAGCTTTTGAGTGCTTTGCGTCAAGGCACACACCCATGGCCAGATACAGCTGTATCTATCCATGATTTACACTATGAAGAGCTGTACACACGTACCAAACAGCAGATCTAATCCTGCAACGTTCACAGTTCAGGAGAGTGTGAGGATTTTTTTCTTTTTTGCATTGGTGAAAATATTCAGAAACAGAGGCCCAGTACTAGACAGTAATAATTTGCAAGATCAGGCCATAAATAGGGCCCTAGCCCTGCAAACATTTATTCACGTGCCAAGTGTTAAGACTGTGACTAATCTAATTTGAAATCAAGGGGATTACTCATAGTAGTAACATTAAACTCATGCATGTTTGCAGGATCAGGGCCTAAATGATTAATCACCACTGCAGCTAGGCACTTTTGGGTACACCATTTATTACTTACAACACTTCAGCACTGTATACACTCAGATCCGTCCTGGAGAGTGTGCATTGCTCTGCTGTAGTGAAGAATGAGCATCATATTCTGAATGAGAAAGTGTGCAACACACCCCAATATTCACATGCCTGATCTGATTTTTGCAATACTGATGAACCTCCCAGAGGCCCTGGCTAAAACCACTTGGGGCAAATTTGGAGTTATTTGAGCAAGAATTTGAGGGTGAGAAGCCTGTTTGAGATGGGCATCTCATATGACACTTGTGCACACAGAGGCTCCACTCCTAGTTCTGAGGGAGAAATGGAGAAAGACTGAAAGACCGGCCATTGCATGAATCATTCATTCATGCATTCATTCATCTTTGTATTACTACTGATATTATTATTGTCCTCCTCATCATCCTCATCATCATTTTGCAAAAGATGTTTTGGCCCTGTTCAGACTGGTCTGTTCTTTGATATTCATTTCTGTTGGTGCTCAGCACCACTGATGACACTCTACTGCAAAAGTGATTGACCTTTGACCGTAGGTCCCCACATGAGCTTGTGGTAAACTATTGAGTCCAAGAAAGTGAGCTGCACATGAGAAGGAAGACGTGCTGAGGCAAGAAGGTTTCCAGGCAGCTTGCTGGTATAATAACTAAGTGATCCACGTGGATCATGGGGTGCCACGGGGTGTTGGCTGAGCCTGAGCAGCACCCGTGCACTGTGCAGGTGACTTCTCTTGACAGATCTCAGGAACAAAGTGATACACGCTCTTCTCATGTTTTACAAGAGCTCCTTTTGTCCAAACCCCACTATCTCTGGTTTAAACCAACATTTGTGAGTTCTCTAAAATAAACAGTCCAATATTGTTTTAGAAACATAAGTAGTCAGGAAAAATCAGTAATGACTTACTAAGGGAAGATAGAAGACAGTTAAAAACAACAGGATTAGGTTACCTGGAGCAAGGAAAGTGAATGCAGTCAAAGAAAAACAAGCAATTTGGTCATCTACTCCAGTAAGTCACTGACAAAATATCCCTTTTGCAGAAACTATTGACTGTTCTGGAGTTTCTAAAGTTTTTACATTCTAGGGGTAGTGGGCAGAGGGAAGGTTTTGGGGCATATGCACTGGCTGAACAGGGGCAGGGTGGGTTGGCTGGATGCAGAAGGAAGAAGGGTCTGGAGGAAAGCACAGGAAGGAGAGGATAGGATATGGAGGGGCAAAAGCAATTAGAGTGAGGGGGTTAGAATACAGGAATTAAAAAAGCAAAGGAGTAGAGCTGGGGCCTTAGCTCAGAAGTGTGTGAATGGCCTGGTGCAGAATGAAGGCCAGGTAGGCAGTGAAGAGGCAAAGTTAGAAACACCTCCCATTCCCCTCTGTGTCAGCGCAGTATTCTGCTGGACACCAAGCTTGTCTCTGACCAGAGCCACTTGGAGCTGTGCAGACAGAGTTTCCTTCGTATGGAACTTTTGTTTGACCAAGAATGAGTTTCTGAATTTCCAGGGCTGTCAACCCCCTTCCCAATGTGCCAGGAGCAGCCTGGGGCTGGCCCTTGGTTGTCGTCCCTTGTGCTGCCACTCTGCACATGGTACACTCACACCTCCAGGCACTGCCATGCTCTTACTTGCCCACGGATATGTCAAATAACCTCCAAGTGTGATGTGGGAAGCAGAAGGGTAAAGCTGGGATGGACATGTGGGAGGAAACAAGGGAGAAGAGCTGCAGAGTTCCATGGAAAGGAAGGGGAAGGCGTCAGAAGGTATGGAGGTACTAAGTGTGGGTGCCATGGAGGAGATTTCAGAGGACCTGAAGCAGTGTAGGAAGTAAAAAGAGCCCAAAGGAATATGGTAGACGAAAATAGTGAAAAAAATGGGAGAAGCTGAGCAGTTCAGCTTTACAGACTTTAGAACCAACACCCATACTTCACAGGGCTTTGGGGCACTTTGTTTCAGGTCTCCTGCTTGTCGTATGTGCTCCTTTCACATTTATCCTCTCCACTTTTCAAAGTGTAGTCAGTGGCCCAGGCTACTCCACAGTCCTTCCCCAGCTCCTCTTTGGAGCTTCTTGCTGGTACCTGCAAACACAGGAACATAAAGAGGGAAGTAGTGTGCAAGACAGTGAACCAAATGCAGTGTGGGGATCTGGGCTCATGACATGAAAAAGGTTACATTTTTCTAGGGGTGTGAATGTTTGTGTGAACTGAAGAAGTTTTAGTATGATTTCGTACCCCAAAACTTTGCTTAGAGGGAATTAAATTTCCTCCATTTCCTTTTATGATGCAGAGAAGCAGAGAGTCGGTGAAAGCAAACAAGGAAACCTAAGAGACCCAGAAATGTGTTGCACACATTGCCATTTGCAATGTGACCTCAACTCTGCCCTCCTGGTGCTGTGCCACAGCAGAGCCCTCACCTGCCATTGCATGCACACTGGACAGTCTAACATCTCCCTTGCTGTGGCAAAACACAAGGAAAGGCCATGCAAACAAACAGGTGCAAGCTTGGCCTCTTTTTGAGTGCTGAGCCTACACAGATCACATACGAAGGTATCTTGACTTCCTTTTCTATACAAATTGCTTGTGTTGCAATGGCCTAGCTCACCTCTCCCAGTGGCCAGGAGATCACACCACAAGGCTGTGGACAATTCCTGCAGACCCATTGGCCAAACCTCTGCCAGTGAACCAAATAACCCATGCTCCATCTCTCAACATAGACCTTGCAGTGTATCACGATATCAGCTTTCCCAAGCTACTCTGACAGTCAATCAATACAGCTACAGCCAACACAGTTAATACACTCAGAATAGATGCAGATAAATGCTGGATTTCCAATTTGTTGTCTGTGATTCTAATAATAGCACACCCAAAAAGAGTGTCTCAGGTCTATTTATTAGGCTCCTCAGTTTTTGCTGTGCCATTTCCAGGAGCTAATGTTAGCAAGCTCTCAGTTAAGATCGTGTTGGGAAGGGATATTTCTTTTAGCATTTCATTGCTGACTTCTTAGGCATTGCAGTCCTATGACTATTGGAATTTTCTAGAAGAGCAGGGAGTTACCACACCACCTGTGCAGCAGCAAATGTTGTAAGCACTAAATAATAGTGAAAGAGGCAGTCCAGTGAACACAGTGCTGTATGGTTCAGTATAAGAGAGCGTGCTGTACACAAGGAGATTGCAGTCTAAGTGAGGACCTGTACAGAGAAGAACAATTAGAAGAGAGGAAGAAGGATGGACAAAGTAAGTTACCAAATTTCACTGTGGGTGGGACAGATACATCTTGCTATTTTTGGCTTTTAAATCAAATTGGCATCCTGTATTTAAAGACTATTGGCAATTACTGCAGGAGCTTCAGTCTTGGAAGAAGAACGAGGAGATTTTCAGTCTGGATAAGTTTTGTGGCACATGGCTTTAGGGATATTAGAGGCCACAGGCTACAGAGACCACATGAGCAAGTGGCTGTGTCTAACCTCAAGTAAAAGGAAGTTGTCTTTTTTTCCCATGTGCAGAAGGGTTACCCTTGGAACTTGATGTCCAAAGGGAAATTCCTGGTCTGCACAAAATGCTAGGAGTCTGATGAATGGAGGATTTATCTGGAATTTAGCAAAAGCAAAAAATATTACCCAAGGCCTGACAAACTGGTAAGACAGTGAGAAGTGACCGTCCTGCATCCTACCTACCCAAACATGCCCCAAGGGCAAGCTAGGCTTCCCAAAGCTTTGCCCATGCCACACACAAAATGTTGAATGGTGTGGTGTCAGCATCATGAAATGGTTTCTGAAATGAGACCCTTATGTAACAGCCTTGGATATGATGTCACAGGCTTTAGAATGCCTGAGGCTGAGTTTGTTTTTGCTGATTTCTCCAACAAATGATATCATATACACATGCTACTGTTGTGTCAGAGCATCTTACACCACAGAAAGCCCTTTGCAGTTTATTTCTACTTCTGCTGCATTGTGCTTGAAATTTTCAGAGGTGCCATATTGGGAAACTCGTTCAAGACATAAATCTGTTTTAGACTGCAGATAAATTCAGCCTGCTCCCCCTCTTCCTCTTTTGTATAGAACCTTGCAGTACCTATGTCTTGCTTGTTCCTGTGCAAAGGCAGAGATGGACACAGAGGGCAACATTACCTTCTGATCTGCATGATGAGGGTATTCCCTGCCTTTTTACAATGAGAAGAAGGGGCTTGAAGACTGAATCATCAAAGTTAAACAATGGTGGCTGTAGGCCTGGTCCTCCCATGCCCAGTTACTCGAGGAGGAGTTCCTTGTGCCACTGTGGAGTAATCCAGTGTCTCCCTCTGCAAACTGTATGGACAGCACTGGTACTTCTCCTTACTGCCTCGCTTTTTCCCTCCTCATCCCCATTAAAGAAAGGAAAGGGAAGTGGGAAATAATCTAGGGAGCAGGGGAAGACTCTGCAATCCTGCCCCTTATTTCAGTGCAGTCTGTAATGATTGGTGGAAGAGCCCTTGACTGTGCTGACTGGTCACAGACCACAGTGGGTTGCCCAGACATTTGGAGTGGAAGGGTTGCAGATGAAGGGCGTGGGCTCACAGGGCAGACAGACTGATGGTTGCCTCCTCAATCCTGATATCACTTAGGACCATCCTGATCAATTCTCTTTTGCCAAATTAATCCTTGCCTGAACTCTATATCTTGGAAAGTTATAAACTGACTCCTGGCACATCTGGCTCCATTTTGGATTGAGAATACAGGACTCTAAAAAGCCAATAAACCAAATATTTATTGTGGGCTCCTCAGACAGAAAAACTGCTCATCTCATATTTTCTTTTATCCATTTCACTGAGAAATTTGTTTGAAAGAAACACTTTACAATGGTCTTTAGCAATTCCTAATGCTTTAATTCCTCAGAGTACTCACACACACCTGAGACTACAGAAGGGCTTGGCTAAAGTATCCCCAGGGGTCCATGCTTCCTATTCTGTGCTCAGCCCCTCTCTCTTCCTTCTACACTGGTTGCCCTTTGGTGAAACCACCCAAGCCCCAACACAGTGCTGGTAGATAGGAAGAGTCAGCAAAAGGTGGGGAATTTACCATGGGTTCAGCCACACCAGGCTAGGAGATGAAGGTGGATGTCAAGTTTGCTTAGAAATAAATATTCTGCATGTAAATTTTCTTCTTAGCCATTAGTCTCCTCTACCGTCACCTACTGAAGGAATTAAAAATGTTTGGCAGCTGAGAGCATTTGCTACAAAACCTTAAAAAACCCAACAAGGCATCCCCAGAGCCAGCTCGAGCCTGTGACTGTCATTAAGATCTTCCTGGCTTTGGAGTTGCTGCTGTCATTACTTTCAGTGGAATGTGGGAGCAGAATTAGGCTCTCTGACTCTCCTCTCACCAGAGCTCCCTGCTTCAGCAGGAGGGAGGCACAGAGAGCCCCCCCAGGTGCACTTGGGGCCCCCACCACTTCTCCCCATCTCTCTGCTTCCCTGGGCACAAGCCCCCCCGGCCAAGCTCCCCCGTCACTACCCGTGTGTTCTCCAGCAGCATTAACTTATGCACACACCATTCACCAATTGTTCAGCTTTTTTTTGTCAATGAAGGCACATTTTATGAATTAGAAGAGCACATGCCCCCTTGTGGCTTGACTTCGCTCCCTGCTCCACACCGCCAGCCCCCTCCACACCCCGGCGGGGGGGACTCGGGCACGGGGAGGCTTCGCTCGAACCTGCGCTGAGGTTAAAAATAGCCCACGGCACCCGAAGAGATGGCCGGGGTGTTTGAAGGATGAGCTGGAACGACAGCATGCAAAGAAACACAGAAAAGAAAAAAAATTAAAAAAAAAAAAAGGAGTAGCTTGAGGAATAGATATAGATGTAGAGATATATATATATATATTTCTACAGGGTTTTAAGAAGGGTTTAGCTAATTGAATCAAACTGAAAAAAAGGCAGCTTCCACATATGCAAAGTGCAGTCCCCTGCTCATCCATGGAGCAGGTACAGCACAGCAAATGGCTTCTGCCTGACCTATATGGCTCAGACACTCGCTAGAGAGCGAGAGTGGAGCTGATTCTTCACAGCTTTTTCTCTCCTCACCCCTTCCAGTCCCTAACACAGGATTTTCTGGGGTCGACTATGGTAACAGTTTAATCACAAGAACCAGTTTTACTGAGAACTGAAATGAATTCCATGACCTAATCCACAGAGGGACTCCTGAGATGATCCGGACACAACACTTTGACTTAGGAAATACAAGATTAAAGACCGGAGAAGAAGCAAGACTGGCAGTGCACACAACCCACCCATGGATCTCATTTACAATCAGGGTCACATCCTGCAGCTGTTATTCATGGCAAAACCCAAGGAGACAGAAGCCAGAACAAGCCTCCCAAAGCCAGGAGGAGCCCTGGCATCACAGGTTGTGGGAATGCTGTCTTGGGTTAGGAACCAGGAATGCCGGAGATCCAGTTCTAGCTATCCTATCACTCCTTTTCTAGGCAAGTCTCTGTAAAATGAGGATTTAGTTCTCCACCTCCTGGGAGCTATGTAGCTGAATTATAGATGGTAGAAGGTGAAAAGCAATAAACAAGAAATCAACCAAATTGCTAGCATGAGGGAAGAACAGGTATTAATATAATTACAAAAAATAAAATCTGTTTCTGCAAATGTGGGAAGGAGTGCTGTCTCATGGTTACTGGAGACAGGGAGGGGCAGGAAACCTGGACTGCAATGGTGGCATGTGTGTGGCAGTTAGTAAGGCTCAAACTGAGCACTCAGGGCAGATTGGTCCTTACTTGCAGTTGCGCATTCTTTGGTCAAGGATTTCCTTGTTATTTTGGGGGGAGAACCTAGCACTGTGGTGTCCATGGTGAGGAGACAGGATGCTAGACATAAACCACACAGACACACTTGTGCAAATGTGTATTTGCAACCCTTTTCAGCATAACTGTCTGTCTATATCACTAAAAACATTTTTGGATTGGTATCTTACCTTTATATCTGTACACACAAAGACCTCGACCATGATTAGGGCTTCTGAGAATGGACATAATAAAAGTATAAAAATACAAACAGTAGTGGGTGTTATGAATGACCTTTGTTTCCTTTGCCTTAGACAGAAAGCCTTGTTTTTCAGTAAGCCTTACACAGTCTTATATAGCTTGTGGGATGTTTTAGTTCATGTGACTGTCAGTTTAAAATACTTGGGTGGAATATTTAACTTGAATGCTTTCCACCTTCTTCTCTCGTACTTTGCATGAACCAACACAAGTTTCTTCTCCTGAGTGAGCAGGATGTCTCTAATACATGCAATGGCTGTGTATTCTCCTTCATAGATCTTGGTTCAAAATATTCAGGCTAGCAAATAAAGCCCCTTCACACGTGGGGAGAGCCAAGCCAGTAAACTAGATCATCTCTCTTTCCTCCTCAGAAATGCAGAAGGAAACAGCTTGCTAACTCATCTTTCTTGGGGCCAGGGGTCAGCTCCTTTGGCTCCCAAAACGAGAAGGGCACTCAACACTTGGTGGAAAAATTGTAACTGCCACTTGTTCACAGGAGCAAATTACCAGGACTGCATCCCAAATGTCTTCAATATGCTTTTCAAGGGTAAAGCACACAAGATTCTACCCAGGAGAAGGCAAAGATGCTTTTGTCCTACTAGAATTGGACATCCTTTTAGAAATGGCTGGAGGGTTAGTCCAGTTAGCAAAGACATCCTAAAGATACCAAATAGCTCAAAACATCTTTGGTTCTCCCTGCTACAAAGACATCAATTCTGCTGAATTCCTTGGGTCATGCCCAGTGAGCCCCCACCAAACTGACCTGATACAGTGTGAGCTGGGGGTGCTCAGGGCTAACTCCAAATGGCACTGGGAGCCCCCACCATCACTGGTTGTCTGCTGGGGAGAGATCCAGTCCTGCTGCTGTGGCCACCACCACTCCTAAGTGCAGTGCAGAGGGTGCTTGTTCTTGCTCACCACATTTGCTCTGGTGTGGATCAAGGACTTTGTCCCTTGTTTGGCTCCTTTGGGGCGGCTGAGATGAGAGTCCTTGCCTACCAGAGCTAGGGAGGCTCTGAAGAGGAAAATTGCTTTCTCCTGCCCATGCCTCTGGCATACCTGGTGGTGCCTGAGAGGGTGAAGCTCTTCAGGTCTTTGCATCGAGGCAGCCTTAAACAGGGAGTGGGAGGAAGATGGCTGGTGATGGGCTGCAGAGCTCTTTGTACTGACGTTATTTCTGCATGATAGAAATTATGAATCCAGGTGGTTCATTCCTTTTGGATCCATCTTTGGAAGAGGGGATGGTAAGAAAGCACCACATAAAGCACCAGGCAAAGGCACAGGTACAGAGGATAAAACTGTCCTATCCATTACCCGGTGTAAACCCCTGTGGGGTCAGAGCAGTCATATTGCCAGAGTTACTTGAGCCCACTGCAGCCACAGCTGTATTTTGTATTTTACCTTCCCTCCTCTTCAGCTCCTTGTCACAGTGGGGATGTGACTGAGTCAGGCAGGACAGGCAGCCTGCCGTGGTTTGGGAGTGGAGGTGGGCAGGGGCACGAAGCGCCGGGGCCGGTGGTGGGGAAGCGGGCTGCAGGGAGAGGGCTGCGGCGGGGAGCTTATCCTGCCCCTCAGCCGGGTAACTACATTTACCTTGGGGATGTCCGCGTTTATAACGGGGTTGTTCGGAGTTCTTCGCCCCCCAGCACGTAGGGCTTACATGCCTGTGCCTAAAAATAGACTGGAGCTCGCCGGGCCCTCAGTGCCGGGAAGGAGGGCAGCGGCTGAGCTGCCCCAGCGCGGCGGTGCCGCAGGGGCGCGGAGGGGAGCGTGCCGCTGATGTAACCGCGTGTGTCCCGGCCAGGGCTGCGATGTGCGCTGCCTCCGTGCTGGGG
>JAHLSL010000007.1:37903369-37966152 GCA_025920805.1 Petroica traversi
CCGCCGGGGCCGCCGAACTGCGGCGGGAGCGGCTGCCGGCCCTGGCGGCCAAAGAGGCCGATCCCTTCCCTCCCCGGAACGGGGACAGACCGGAACACCTGTGGCACGGACACCCCCTTCGCCTCCCAGTATGAAAAGCCACTGCCCGGGGTGTGAGTTCAGCCCGAAGCTGCGGGAACTGAGGAAACAGCGTTACCCTCAGCGCCTTCCCCCGTGTCCGTCGGCAGCCCACGCCCCACTGGCAAAGCCAGGAAAGGAAATCACGGGACTGGCCGGGAAAGTAATACAACCAGCAGTGAGGGGCTCGATACAGGGCCCTCTGGAGGGCAGGAGAGGGGCTGTGGGTGTACCCTGGAGGCTCCAGCGCTGCAGGTGTGTAGGCACAAAACTGCACTGCCAGAGACTCACAGGGCCAAAGCTGCCACACAGAGAAAGGCAGAGCAAAAACTGGGCCCTGCTAAAGTGTTTTTGTCAGCGGGGACCAAGATTCTCCTCTGTGGTGGCAGAGGAGGAGAACAGGTAGCACGACTACAGCTCAACAAACCTGGTGTGCCAGACTAGCAAAGAGCTTCAAGATCCTCACATCACGCTGACTCCCCCCGGGGAAGGTGCTGAGACAATCTGTGGGATGGGATAGGAGAGGTGTACTGAGATAGGACAATCTTACCTGCTCCCAGTAGGACAGACCATCCATCCAAGTCCTAATATGTCCAGAGAGGCAATACTAATTTTGTCCTTGGCCGCTTCTCATCTTTGCTTCAGCTGCCCATTCATTAACTTGGAGGCAGAGAGAAGAAGGCTGGAGTGCTGGTATCAGTGGCAGCACTTTTCCCGGCACGGAGAAAGGGAGGGAGGCGGTGGGCATTGTCCCACAGCCACTGCTCACACCACTACCTGCTCCTCAGCCCCTCTGATGTCACCTCTAGGTGAGGAACAGAAACACAGCTGGAGGGGCTGCGAAAGGGAGCAGACAGCGAGGCTGGCTCTCAGCCCCCAGATGCTCTTCCCTCTTCTTCCTCCCACTCCTCCCACTTTCCTCCAGCTGCTGGTGCTGCTCTTTCCACCCACACAGCAGCTCTAAGAGGCTAGAGGAGACAGTAAGGAACAGGGGAAGTGCTTACAAGCCGACAGATGCCACTGGCTGGTTTCTTTCCAGAGCCCCATCTTCCTTCGACCTTCACTGTCTCCTCCTTTTGCTCCGAGTTGGCAGCAGTTCTCACAGAGGTGGCTGAGCTGCAGTGTGGATGAAGTGGGGCACAGAGAAATTTGGGTGTCTGGGAGCTAAAGCTGGTTACTGAAGCTCTGGGAAGAAGTCACTTTGCTGCAAGTAAGGGAGGTTATTGTAAACCAACAAAAAAATAAAGCTCGTGGGTTGTTCCCCCAAAAACCAAGCCATGGATCCATTTTGCTGGAGATCTCGTGAGTAGTGTGCAAGCAAGGCTATGAGATGGTAATCAAGGGTCGTTTGTGACACTTTGAAGTGAAAGAGTCACAGGGATGAATTAATTTCCATTTTTTCTGCTGTGACCTTGCTGTTCATTCTAGTAATACCAACTTTTAAACGAATATTGTGAATTCATTCACACTTCACATTCCTCTCTCAAACTTCCTAGAGTCATGCTGACAATATTAGAAAGTCTTGTTCTTCTTTTTCACCCACTTGAAGGGTTGTGTGCTGAACAAAGAAATCACAGTAACCTGATATGCTAGGACATGCTATCCACTGCCATGCAATCAGTCAAAAAGATAAAAAAAAGCTCAGGGCTAAGCCAATAAATAAAGAGATGGAAGGAAAAAAAAAAAAAAAGCCCTGTCCCTGGATTCACACAGGTAATGGAATGGGCAGGCTCTGCTCCTCTGCCCAGCACTGAGGGAGGTTGAAACTACAGGAAAATAGAAGGGGTTTGTCTTGGCTTCTCTTCTGAAGCGTTTCTAAAGGAACTCCCATCCATTTGGATTTCTTTCCTTATTTTTGTTTCTTGTGTGTCCTCCAACAGAAGAAAGCAAGCCTTGCCTACACTAAAATACACCAAATTGTTTGTTCTTCTGGTCAAAATGTCTTTGAAGCATTTTAGGAGAAAGTGTTTCATAAGAAACACTCTGGGCTTCTAAAGGCACAAAATATCCTGTTTATGAAAAGGGACAGAGGGTTCTTTGTCAGGGTACCAGAAGCAGTGCTGCACTGGTCTGATCTGCTCCTGAGGAAATGCTGTCACTCAGGTTGCAGCCACCCCATTTGCTAAGCGTGGTTATTTTATGCAGGTGTAAGGGGGGTGTTGCTACAGATATTCAAAGGAAGGTCCATGTAAACCCACAGTGACAAGGATAAGAACCCTTGTAGAGCTCTTGCAACCTGATGTGCTGACTAAGCTGCTTCAAATAATTAAAATTGCCCTATGATGACAGTCAGGAATTAAGTAGGGTTTGGAAGATCATGCAATTCACCTCTCTCATATCACTGAAAAGGACTGTAAGGCACTACTGTAATCAAGAGATAGCACACAGATTAAATAGATTTTAGACCAATTCACATTATGGCAGCCTAACAGTTAATAGAACTGGTTCAGTGACTGAGGTAGGGTTTGTCATTTGCACAATTTTTGATTGTGCAAATGGGTGCATCCACCCATGCTGGGGGACATACACACCCTGCCATCAAGCCATCCACCTGCACAGAAAAGTGCACACAGGTCCCCGTGTCACACAAGAAACAGAACTCACTCTTTGCAGGTCCCTGATAAAGAGGGCAAGAGTGAGTGGGCCGGAAGATGCCTCTGTGTGTGAGGTGTAGATTGGCCACCTTGGTGTTGACACCTCAGTTACCAGAATCACATCCTGACCTTTCTTTTCCAGAGGTAACTTCAATCTAGGCTGCAAGGATTAAAAAAGCAGATTACAGATGCTGTAGAGTCTTCTTATAAAAATCTTAGAATTGCTTTTAAGCAAGTATTCTACCCTCCCAAAAGAATTCAGCAGGCTAAAAGCCAAGCTGAGTCTGCTCAGGCCTCAGTTTAGTCAGGAAGACATGTCTTAGATAAGCATGTTGCAGAAAAGGTGAGGGAGAAAAGCTGTTAATGATGTTTTATAACACAAGAAGTAGCAGGTTCAAAAAGAACACACTTCTTCACTGGAAACTGACCTCTGGAACTCCCAGCTGTAGGTGACCATGGGAGTTCTATTCCAGAGCTCACAGGACGTTTCTGACCCTACGCTTGTCCCTCGGCCAGGGAGGCTGAGCAGCTCTGGCCCTCCAAACCCCACAGACACATGGACCATGCAGGAATGCATGTCAATGCCCCACTCTCTGCAGTGGGTTTACAGCATTGACTCACAGCTTCTCAGATGTCCTTTCCCTTGTTTTCTGGTGTCTCCAGACAACCAGAAAGAACCATCCACTCAGGTCACTGCTTTGTCCTTTTTACCTTGTCTAGTTCTGCCAGTAGAAAATCTCTGATGCTACAAAAAGCAGGACCCTTATCTTCCTTGCTTTTTCTACCTGGAGCTTCCTCGCCCTCCTTCAAGGGTCTCATCACTAAAGACTGGTTTCTTTTCTGTTTTCCCAGAGAAAATGTTAGGTCCTAGCATAGTAGTGGGATAAGACTGGCTCCTCCATCCATTTACCTTGTTTGGATTGCATCTGCCCAACAGTTAGTGTCCCTTAGCAACTTTTATATATCACTCTGCTCCTCAGCATATGGATCACAAGACAGGGTACAGCAAAACTCACTCCTAAGACATAGTGGTAACTCATGCTATCATACTGTAATCTGTAACAGCTGCAGTTTTGGGAAATAATTTCTTGAAAAAAAGAAAAAAAAAACCCAACAGTAGAATTAGACTATTAGAGAGAGAGGGCACGATTCGATTTAGATCAACCAGCAGAACAAGCAAAACTTTTCCATTAAATTGTACTGGAATGATGATCATTGATTTGTTAGAGTATTATTCTCAGAGACATATGGATGGCTTGGATTTTGAAACCAACAGTGGTGTCACTATGGAGGGACTGTGGCCAGAAGGTTTGACTCAACAGCTGTCTGATCCCTGGCTAAGGCACTGAAATTCTTCTGTGGGCCAATGTCTGGGGCTGTACACCCTTCAGAGCAGAGACTGGCTCTTCTGTGAAGTACCTGGCAGGCCATAGGCACAAGTAAATATGCACAGCAATACTCTCTTAGACGAGTAATAACCTGATCCTGAAGGACTGAAAATGGAAGGAGAAGCCTGAAACCAGATCAAAGAAAAAAACCAATCAAAACACCTGCATTAAGAAAATACCCCTAGATTAGAGGTATCACAAAACTAACTCCTGCTCACCTGCATTCAGATCTGTTCCTTCTGTGGCACTGACATTGCATCTCCTATGGGACTACTGAACTTGAATACTATTATTTTTGCTCTGGAATCCAGAAGTAGATCATCAGGTTTAAAAGTTAAAAAAAACCAGCTACTTGCAAAAGTTTGAGGGAATGCTTTTTTAAGCAGTCAGCCTTATCAAAACTTATCAATCCTGAGCTTTTCAATACTTAAAAATGAAAAAAAGCTTAAAGTACAAGAAATCTCTCCCTTAATTCGTCACTTTCTTAACTTTCTTTGTGTGGAATATAGGTTGTACCACTCTTGTGCAGATTCCCTAAAAATGGTAGTGAAAACAAACTGACTTTAAACTCACTGCCTGTCCCTTTGTGGACAACAGTTGTCACAATGACAGTTGTGTCATTTGCACAACTTTCTGTTGGCTCTCACAGATGACCAGCCTTTGGACTTCAGCAAGATGACCACTTGATAGGAAATTGATAGGAAAGCTTCATAAACCTCAGGGTTCACAGACCCAAGTTGTTTCATTTGAATAAATACTTACATATATTCAGCAAATCAAGAGTAAAAAAAAAGAACCTCAACAAAACCAATCCCAAAAGTGACAAAGCTTTCTCATGGTGGATGTTTAAGAGAGTCTCATTGACTCAAACATGGCCAGCTGGTCCTCTAAAAATCAAGGCAATCTGCAGCACTCCAGAAGGACACATCTAAGTAATGCTTGAGATGGGAGGATCACCTGGACCTACCACAAAACAACCAGTAGCATAAGGAGCTTGTGTTTTTCTGAATACCCAGGCAAGTTCTTCTAAAGCATCTCCATTCTTTCAGTGCTGATACAGACTACTAAACTTGGCCTATTCTCTGTTTTATTGGCTGTTTTTGGGTTCCTACTATTTGTGATCTCTGACATTACAACTGTTTCTCACACAAATTCATAAACAGCAATAATTTCAGTTCCAACTGCTCCCCCCGTATGTTCTAAAAAGACATCAGACAACGCGTGGGAGGGAGAGGTACAGCAAGGAGGGGAAACGTGTTGCCTAAGTCACACAGGAGGACAGCAACAAGGGTAGGAACATTACTGACCTGGCTCCAAATCTGGGGGTTCCTATATTGGGACACAGAAAAGCTTCTACAAACTGTAGGAAGCAAAAGTATCGTAATACAGCAACAGAACTAATTAGCATCTTGCACTACACCGTACCATTCTCAGGGAGAGGTTGTGGGTTTGTTGTTTGTTTTTAATCTTTTTAGTGTGAGAGGGAAGGAGGGAGGGTTATAGAGTGGGAAAAGAAGGCTGAGAGCTGCATCAGAAAACTTTTCTCAAGGCCATTTTCTATCATAGGTGATACAAGGTGTCCACAGGTGATCTTACTCTCCAGTGCATTTTAAAACCTCGTTTGAATATGATCCTATGGTCACACTGGATACCAATGTGGTATTTCAGTGTTTCCTTTTTCTTGCATGGCATCAGTGCAGTCCTGACCAGTACAACTAAGGAATCAACAGTGAACCAAATCCAACTTATTAGATAGAAGTGTCTGATTCTTTTCCTGTAGCATTTTCCCTCAAAAGCCCCTGAATGCCAGAAGCTTTAGAGGCTATCTGTGAGAATGATGAGGATACTAAGGATGCTACCTGTAAACAAATGGAGACTTTTTCCCCATTTGTACTTCATTTCTGGAAATGCTCTGGAAGCAACTGGGAAAATCCCCTCTTCTTTTGGAAAAGAGGGGATTTTGCCATTTACCTATGGTTATGTCATCCTTAAATCAGACTACTTTGGTGATATGTTAAGCAGAGCCTGTCAATGTGAAATGCATTACCAAGCCTCAATTAGAAATTGTATTGAAGTTCAGTTTGCCAAAGGTATCTCAACAGCCAATAGAAAGGAACAGGCAGCTCAAACACGTGATTTGTCACACTCTACAACAGCGAGGGCAGATCACCCTCTCAAGATAATAATCTTTTCCGTTTATGAAAGACAGAGCCTAGACAACCTCCTTAGCTTATTTTGAAGTAACTTAAATGGAAGGAGATGCATGTACTCACTAAATAGCAAACTTACTCTGCAGAGAATCACACCTTTGCTCTTAAAAATTCAGTGGTCTCCATTTCAGCATGTTGCCCAACTTGCTTTCTGTTCATAGGATCAGCACAGTTAGTTTTAACTGACTAACATTTGAACACAGTCAAACCTCTGAAACCCACCACTTCTAGGCATTTATACAGGAGGGTCGAAGCCATGGAGATGAGAGTGTTCCATCAGCCTTCTCCAAGGGCAGAACCCAGCATTCCCCAGCAGATTCACCAGTGGGTGAAATCTTTAAGACACACACTGCTGCTGACATTAGGTCAAGTTTATGCTTTCAAGCAGATCTTTTTACTTCCCTGCTTCAGTTGGATATACTGCCTGTGCAGTACCCATCCAGGAGTTACCTAACATTTCAGAAAATATAGTTAAGAGGGGAGCACGGGCTATTTTAAAATTGGTTGTATGGCAGAGAGAGCACACAGTAGCCAAGCAGCAAATGAGCATCTGTACATACAAATTTTATGGGACTAAGGTAGTACAGATTTAAGTACTTATCCAAGATTAAGAAGAAAAACCCCATCATCAGACTACTGCAGTTTTCAAGAGCTATTTCTAATGTGCAAGTTCTCTGAAAATGCAGACATAGCAAGAATAGCAATGTCCTGCTACCTCCTTGGTGCCAATTTACAGTATGGCCACACACAAACTTAGTCTTCCCACATTTTGCATGATGTCTGTGTACAGTGCATCTTGCTGCATTTCTTAAATAAATTAGTAAACACTGCAGTAAGCAAGATATAAGCTGGCATGAGTATTAATGGCCAATTTCAAGTGCCCACCAATACTGTCTATGAGCAAATCCTTGCTGATCCAGAAACGGTCTATTTTAATTCCATCTTTTGTCAAAGCCATGGATGACCACTGTGCTCCACATATTGGTCCTTTAGGTTTTAAGGACCAGCCTTACCCTTTACTTAAATCCCAGCATCTCCCATCAGCAGTGAGACAGATGCAGTAGAAATGGGCAACCACTTGATTTAACCATGATTAACCAAGCTGTAAATTACATGCTCTGTACCAAGCTAAGTTCTTGCACACTACATTTTAAAACTAGCACATGAAATGGAAGATTCACCAAGTGCATTTAAGTGATGCTCAACTATTTATCAACCACGGTAAAAGTGAAGCAGACCAGTTAACAAAACTGAACAAAAGCAGTCTCTGCACATTACTTCAAGGAAAAGCCTTTGCTCTTTTGTTCTAGATCGAATGGAAATTCTTTCCATTTACTTGCACCTGCCTCACTATTTTCCTCTCCTATGTCAGAAATCTCTGTAATTCATTATCCAGTCCATGATCCTAGTGGTGGTATTGGACCTTTCATGAAGTGATCTTCCTCTTAGATTTTATATAGAGATACAGCTATGCCTGTCTCCAGCCAACAACATTCAGCATTCCAGTAGCCTTGGGAAGAGAATAAAATTTGACATGCTGTTGACTCTGTTGACAAAAATTTAACACATTCACCCATTTTAATAAAATTCTACCCAACAGTAGCACTTGCTCATACCTCTGTCAGGCTTCCTAGATAAATGAAAATTACTTGCAATATAACTGAGGTAAAATTTGCATTAGAACTGCTCATCTTCTCTCATATATAAAAATATTCAAGGATCCTTTTATGAAGCAGCAAGTTCCAGTATTATAAAAATTACACTGATGTTACAGTTTCTACCACTGCCATACTTACTCTTAATTTGCATCAAAGAGACAGGAAAAATACTGGGGAAGAAAAAAACACCAAAGAAGTTCATAAGCATTGTTAGTTCTTTAAAAAGAACCACTAAGAAGCATATTTAATACTAGAAGCTGCAGAGTGGGTTACAGCTGAGTTCGTTAACTTTCCCTTATTTCCTTCTGCCACAGCCAGTCAGACACAGAGGCGCAAGGAATTTTCCAGGGGTATGCACAAAATCATTGGCTGTTCAGGAGTGTCCAAGGCTTTCCTGCTCTCAAGGAAGGGCTGTAGCTCCTCTGGACTAACCTGGACACTTGCAAGTGGCGCATGACGCACACAGTACAGGAGAAGCTGGGAGTTGTTCATAAACAATTTATTTCATTTCAAATATGTGCCCTTTTTGTTTCTGGAGAATCATGTCCTCCACCAACCAAAGACAGAACTGATTTGGAAATCTTCCACCTGACTTTTTTTGCTGTTGGTACCTTGACACCATGTCCTTCCTCCTCCTTGGCAGCTGAAAGTATGGCTCAGGGTGAGCATTAACTTGCACCTTATTCCAAAACGGCTAGAAATACAGTGAACAAAGAATTAGTAAATCAACCACTCCAGGAGGCAGAGGGCTATGAATATACAGACAAATATAAAACATCTTATTGGGATTTTTACCAATTTTTTTTTCTGCAAGTATGATTAAAAACTACTTTGACTTTAGGGTCCTGCTGTTCCCTTCTCCTCATTTCCCAACAGAAATGAACAATTCCAAAAATGCTTCATGTTTCTCATGTTTTTTAATAAATATTTAAAAGTCTGTTCCTCTCCTTCCAAAAAAGCAGATAATGCGGTATGGAGTGAACAAGACTGGACAAAGCATGAGTTTCACATGGATGAACTGCTGATTATGTCTTCTTACTATTTGGTACAGTTGTGTGCTTTGCATTTCCAGTGGCTTAGATTATAAGACATGAAGCAAGTTATTTTGGATGCTGATGCCAATCTGAGCATTACGGAAAAACTAACAGTGCCTAGGTCCTGTTACAGGTGGTCATGGACTCATGGAAGTTTCTTGGTTTAATATTTACACGGATGTTTTAAAATTATGGTCTGTGAAATATATTTTCCAAAGATGCTCCTCTATTGGACAAAAAAATAATAAAAGAACCCTTGATCCAAATCCCATCTCTTTTTAACAGTCTTGTTAAAAATTTCAATTCATCAATTTATCTTAGCACACTTAAGAGCAGAATAGAGAATAATGATGTTTTTAAAAAACAGGAGGATGCTGATCTCTAAGGAGACCGTCGCTCTTTTTTCAGAAGTAAATGACACTGAATGGTGCGGATTCGATTCTTTGCTGGGGCAAACTCCGGCTGAAGCTTTAGTGTTGACTCATACCATTTCATGGCCTTTTCAAACTCCTCCTGCGAAGAAAGAAACCAGAGGGCAGAGAGTCAGATTCTAAAAACAGTGAACACATTTTCTATGCCCTTCCCATCCCGACCGGTTGTGCTGTAGGATACTGAACCAATCCTTGTGATTTAGAATTTTTTCCCCTTCTACCACAAATAACCAATGTTTTCTTAGGCTAACGACTCAATTCTTCATAATTCATGGAAAGGAGTCAAATTATTGGCCAATGTTCTCGCCTTTTCTTTTAATAGTACACCTCTGCATTCTTGCTGTGAAAGTAACTTTTAAAAACAGATTTCAGTCAGAATTTGAGTAGATCAAAGCTTTAAAATCATGGACAATGCAAAATCATCAACTTTTCTGAAAAGCTAACATTTTTAGAAACAACCTGAAATTATTTTTAAAAGATTACTCAATGTAAAGAGCAAAAACTCAACAAAAACCCCCCAAAACTTAAAGAGCATACAATAGCTAGACAATTTCAATTGAGAAGCTGGACTCCAGGTCGGTAGTTAGAACCATTCATGTGGAATTAGCATCTATTTTTGTATAGCTGAAATCTCATTACCTATGCCACCCTGTTTTTTTATTAACTAGGAAAGCATGCCAACATCCAATAGTGTATTAGAGGAAAAACGAGAGGAGAAAAGATCCAAAGCATTCTGAGGTTTTCTGCCAGTTTCATTTTCTTCTCTTAAGTTCCTTTCCTCAGTAACTTCAGTTATGCAGTAGAGATAATATTAATTTCTGACCATATAATAAAGACTAACTAGATAAAGGTGAGTTGAAAATCTTGAATTTTTTAAAAAGGTGTATTTTAATAGCATATATAGACAGTATGAAGAAATTTGAGTTCAGTCTGCAAATTATGTTGGGCACTGATAATCCGGATACTGAATTTGAACTGTCTTTGTGTTTGTTCACCACAACTGCAAGTTGGGTTTTACTTATTATTCCAAACTTAGCTCTTCAAGACCAAACTCATGATTAATTTTCCAGTATAATAAAAATACTTTGTTTTGGGTGGACAACCCAAATACGAATTGTTTGCTACTGTCTTGACAAAGCTTTGCACACAGCATTCTCAGGCCAGCTTATAAAAATGTTGGCCTTAAAGTACTAAACCAGAAATAGCGGTAAAGTAAGTAAGAAAACTTTTGCCTTTCTGAAGATATTCCTTCTTGATGATCCTACCCCAATTCCTTGAATGCTGCTCCTTCAAAACTGTTTCTGAGAAAAAGGCTTTTAAATACATGTAAACAGTGTCCCAAAACCAGCCATCCCTGGGAGACAGCACACTCACCATTGCTACATAGACATTTGCCAGTGTGAAATGATTAACCACGAAGTGCGGCGCTATTTCCACTGCCATGGTAGCCACAATAATGGCATCATTCCAGAGCCTGGCGTTGTGGAAGATGTTTGCTAGGCTGATTAGTGGTACATCCTGGAGGAGAAGAGCAAGCAGCAAACGGTTTCTTTTCATTATAATTGTCTCAGGACCAGCAAGACAAACAGAAGACTCAACTACCAAGCTACACTCATCTGGCTCCTACCCACTTCCCTCTCTTTTGATGTTGAGAGTAATGATCCAGACCTATTTTAATACAAAACTGCATTTGGGCTTAAGTTACAAACAAAAAAGCCTCACATCCACATCTACTCACAATAGTGACAAACATTACTCTTGGATGGAAAAACAACTAAAAAATTAACTCACTTAATTGTATGTTCGTTTAGTTTTTAGAAGCTCTTGCACTATTTTTCTTCCCGAAGATGAGGTGCACTCTTTAGAGACAAGAGAAACTGTTTTGTTTGAATACCCTCCTTCAGCCTTTGCATAAAAGGAAAGGGAATATGAACAAAGGGGACAGCAGGGAAGTGAAAACATAGTCTAACCATTAGTGCAACAGATGCATCAGTTTTTGTCCTGCCTCTGCCACAGAATTGTGATTCTGATGCTGAGTAATAGCTATAAATAAAATTTTCTCAGCTAGACACTGATGATATGTTCTTTATTTCCTGGATTTCCAGACTGTGACCTTGTCTGACTGAAAAAAACTGTAGAGCCCTGGCAGCCATAACAGACTCCCTGGGAGCTGGGCTTCACACCTTCAAAGCACAAAATACTGCTTAGTACCAAGACTTAGGTGCCTTACATAGGACAATAACAAGTGTATGGATGTAAGTGATTCCTGATTCCTTGGACTTCACATGTCAAGGAGTACCTCTGCTGGACGAGTTATTCATGTTTGTAAAGCAGATATTATGGAAGTCAGAATCACAAGAGGGGGTCACAAGATAATTAATTAACTTTTATTTCCACGAGAAAAGTCAAGTGAAAGTAGCCAAAGTGCATAAAAGCAAAGAGAAGGATAAACTGAAATACACTAAATAACACTTAAATCAGTGCTTACTCTGAAAGTTGCAGCTCTATCTTTACAAACAAGATCCAGAGTTTTCTCTGGCGGTAGCTTCATTATGGAGGACAAAAACAAAGCACAAATCGAAGAGTCATCCAGTCTGGAGCAACTGGATATTATACTAAAAGAAAACAGCACTACTCCACCATAATTTTTACCAAAATGTGGCTTCCAATCCATAGTCTGGCCCTTATAAATCACACAACTAAAGACTCTTTTCTTGAGGAACCAATTATATAGAAAGATAAAAGCAAAAGCTGGATGTGTGAGATCTTGGTTCCAGCCTTGTTTCAAACAGATAATGCAAAGAAATAGAATTACAGGAAACATACAAAGGATGTGCAGGGGGGATGTGCATTTCATAGGTGAGGCATTTCTCCTGTTAATGGCAAAATCCTCCTAATCGTATCCTGCAAGTGTGAATTACTTTGTCACCCAATGTTCAGAAAAAAGTTGAAGACCAAGATCCCAGTGGAGTTTACATTTTTCCATGCTGCACAATTCGTTGCTCAGGTCCCAAAGAAAAATCTGCTCCATGGAGTAAGGAGCCTATATTGCATTTACCACTTTGCAAGGGGGAGCTTGGTGTTAAAGAACAGACATTACAATGCTCAGCACAGCACTGGCAAGGTGAAGGGTACAGAGCACTTCAGCCAACTGAAACACTAAAGAGGACACTGTCCAAAGTACTCCTTTTTTTTTGAGCAAAGAACTGCTGCCTGAAGTCAAGGACTAGATCCAACTGAGATTCACAGCCCAAATGCTTAAGATTCAAGCATTATCATTAAATAATTCCTTTAGCTAATCACCTCCCACCCTCTCTAGAAGCGCAACCAGAAGACACACTCCGCCCGCTCTCTAAAAGCATAACCAGAAAACACACTCTCACATCTTAGGTTAGAAGATTTGTCTGATCTTCTGATCAGACAGACAAAGGCTGATGAAGACACAAAGTCCTAACTAACAGGAGGAAGTTCAAGGCCAGGATGCCCACAGAGGTGACAAACCCACTGAACTGCAGGAAATTCCACTGAACCTTCTTTGCAGTAACCTTTTTTATAAGAGACAGTCCACACTAAAAAAATGGGGAAAATCTTGACGTTTCACCTCAACTAGTTATCATCGAATACATTATAGATACCTGATCAACAGTGTTGGCCTTAACAATAGTCTATAAAAGCTCTGCTGTGGCAGGCAAAACATTCTTTCATCTGAGCAGTGGGCACATGTGTACACACCTTCATGTGGTGGGGTGCATAGTGCAATGCTTGCCGTAAACAATCAATTGCCTTCTTTCCTTGGCCTTTCACCCTCCAGAACAGAGCTGCCATGCTAGAGAGGACCCATGAAGTCTGATTCTGGCAAAAGAAGAGCACAAAAAACTGTCATGTAAACACCCGTAGAGCATAGTCTTTCTATCTGTCACTCTTCCAATTTATTTGATATATGAGTTAAAGGGTGTTACACTTAAAAAGAGCATTAAACTGTTTCAAAGCACCTAAAGGTTTCAGACAACATATATGCAACAGCCAGGTAAATGAGACTTCCAAATGAAACAAATTCCAAATGCAACATAATTTCCTTACGAAAGGAGTAACAGTTAAATAGCTTTCAACAGCAACATCAGTTTCAGCTTCTAACCAGCTCTCTGATGCTGAGCACCTAGATGCCCACACACATTACCCAACACGAAGGAAAAAACTTAGCTAAATTAGCTGATAGGACTTGTAGGCTCTGTGGAAGTCACTGGAAAGAGAAAGGATGCCCTGGGATGCAGCTCAGTCCAGAAGCCTGACAAAGCCCAGCCTCTAGCTGGCTGACTATCATGCCCTATGTTACAAAGGAAAATCCTGAAAATTCTGTTTCTAATCTCTGTACTAAATATTCAGTTTATTTGGATAAAGCTTGCTGTCTGCAGGAGAAATAGCTAGTATACATCTAAAGTGAAAAGAAACAAAATCTTGTAACGTGAGGATAAGAGTAACATCTCTACTTTTAGGGGATGGACAAAGCTATATTACTTTTAATTTCAAGGCACAGTAAATTCCTCAGACAGCTTTTGGTCCAACAGGTTAGGGGCACCCAACTGTTTTCACTGAGCCCTCTTTTCTGTAGTAGTTTGGGATATTGTCCCTACTAGTTGTAAACACAGCATAGCAATCCCTGGTGTCCCTGTCTGCTTTGTGGATCCTGTGAAAATTATGTCCCTAATCCTCTCACCCTAGGACTCACAGCTGAGGTCCTTCATAGCCTTTAGCTAGGAAGCTTGGATTTCTCTGGGGAGAACAGGGAGTGCAGGCTTGCACATGGTACCACACCTCTGCCTGAACACATCTGACACTTCAGGCCAACACTGCACAGGCAGATGCAGCAGGCTGAACCAGGAAGCCCCTTTGAGCTGTCTGACTGCTGCATGCCAGGAGTGTCACTGGAGAGGGAAGACATGGCTTAACTCCACCTTCCATAAACTCCAAGTCAGTGTAGCATAAAGAGGAAAAAGAGGGCTGAGAACTCTTGGGAAATAGTTTAATAAATCAATAATCAGCAATGCTGCTCACTACAGGGCAGGAAACACCGCGACATTAGACAAGCTTAAGTTTCAGCAGAGAGATACGGAAGACACTTGATGGTATAAGCACAGGATATACCTCAACAAAATACCTGTGAGGGCATTATGGATGCTAAATAGACACAAATCCCTCGCCCAAGTACTAATACGTTCCTTGAGCAGGATTTCAGACAAACGATTTGAGACCGGACTGACCACTGTGCCAGTCATGAGCAGCAAGCCCAGGCTTCTCATTTCCTCCTTTACACACACCTTCTCCAAAGCTTTGGCTATTCGAGTACCAACTTGCTCTAGTGACTGCGGTGAGTAGTGGTCTTTGCCAAGATTCTGTAGGACCTGTGGAAGAGAAAGTAAAAGTGCTTAGATGCTGGAACATGGGAAAAGATGTCCCCCTGCTTGCTGGTTGCTTTTTTTGCCCAGCCTTTTACAAATGCTGTAACCTGCTTCAACCTGAACACCACTGTCTATCTTGAGCTGCTATCATCTGTATAACACAGGGCTACACAGTATTTCATGCCATTGAATACTAAGAACACCAGAAATTCTGAGCATGCTAAGTTGGACTTTACTTTCCCTAATTTAACTACAAAGAGCTATAAATACAGAGACACTAATGGTGTTTCAGGATTTCCCTCAGGCCAGACTGTAGATGGCTGGGAAAACATTCTGGTAAAATTTCATGCTGCACTGTTCTTACAGTTATCCAGGCACTGAAAGTCACCTCTGGAGACAAGGCACTGAGCTAAATGCACCTTGAATCTGCCATGGTCTGGCCATGTGTGTGACTGCCTTCAGCTCTGGCATACCTCTTTCAGTTGACTTTCTCCAGTGTAATGCAAGCTGGCCCGACTAGAGACACCTTGCAGGTGGTCCAAAGTGTGCATACTGGCTGGGAGGTTTGGGTTACAAAGGGGCTCCATGGCTGGTTCCTGCAGCTGTGTGGCAAAATCAATGTGTTCTGTAATGCTACAAATGTCATAAAACAAGTCAAATTAGTTAAGAGAACAGGACAGTCATTAGAAAGTTCTCTAGTGAAAGTAAAGTGCCAAGAACCTGGCAGAAATCTCAAGAAACAAGAGAAACTAGACCTTTCATCTGCACTTGCACTCTTCTTTGTAAGTCTAACTGATGAAATTTCACATGCTGTTTTCAAACTTCCTAGAAATCCTGGCAGTTCTTTCTTACTAACATCAAATCTTCAGTTTACACACCCTAAAGATTATATACCTATCCTGCTTTGGTTAAGTGACTTATGGTTCATATCCAAGATACTCACTCAATGTTTTTAGCAGAAACAGCAAGCCACGTGCTGGCTACAGTCGTAAGCTCCACCCTGCGGAGTTTCAGGCACTCGTCAGGACTTGGCCAGCCAAGGCTTCGGTAGTCACGCCTTTTTCCTTGAGAAAGTAAAAAAAAAAATAGAAGAAACTTTCTGGAAGGAGAAACACATTCTAGTCCAGTACAATAATTCATAAAATAGTTTATACCTGAGGACACATTCCTTACATTAGAAAAGTCACTGTCTTGCAAACACATTTCTTTAAGAACGTTCCTGAATGTAATGGACTGAATGGGACCAGTAGCATGCACAGACAGAACCAGATTGTGTGCAAGACACACCAGGAGATAAAGTTTCAAAACCTGCTTCATTACACTTTTTCCAAAACTACAGATTAAGAACAACTGCCACTCTTGTTTACAAGTAATGTCGCTACTTAAATGTCCTTACACCAAATTTGCGAGTCATCATTAATGTTCTACAGCTACAGTTAAAAACTAATAAAAGTTGACTGGTCTATCTTGTGATAATTCCAGGCAAAAAATACTGCCAATGAATATTATCTAAGGCAGTCAGTGGCTTTTACTGTTCTTACACGCAAGATAGAAACCTTCCTGAAACTATTTAGCAATTACACTTTTGCTCTCCCATTTTGCAGAGATGCAAAGCAAGGCAAGGAAAGGTTAAATAATTTGCTTTATATAAACAAACAGATCACTGAGAGAAACAAGAACCTGATGGTGACATCTGAACTAAAGCCTCCTGAAATCCTTTCCTAAATTTGGTGGATACTGTATTAAGTCCCAGCAAACCGGCCTGTGTTAAATGTTAAGAAACATCTTCCTCTCTACTTGGAACATAAGAAAAATACACCATAGCAGTAGATTTGCACAGTGGGACGCCAAGTTCAACAACAGGCCAGTCTATCAAACCAGCTATGTAGATGATATTTCAGTATTTATTTCTAGTAACATGAAATTTTTCCCATTTAGATGCAATTCCTATTTCTCATCCAAGTTCTAGTAAACCACTTCATCATATTTTGCAAATAACAAAAAGTCTGCAATACCACGTATTTTGTAAAGTATTGTGATAAAAGGGAAATGAATTTAGAGATACAAAGGTAAATTTCAGAGGGAAATGATCAGTTCTCATCACCACTACTGTGAACCATTTGACTGCAAGTTCTTATTGGCATGAACATCAAAGGACATCAAGAGGTATGGAAACACTAAAGAGACAGCTCAGTAGTCTGGGGAGGAGTGAAACACAGGACAGATACCATCACTCCCCTGTTCCACCAAGAACTCTCCAGGTGACCTTCAATTTGTTACTTCAATTTTGATGATTTATTTCTTGCATAGAGGATTCCAGCAGACCCTGCCTCACAGAAATGATGGGAAGATTACTTGACAATACAGGGATGCTATGTAATAAAGCCACAAAAGTAACTCAGAGGGAGAGAAGATGAACACAGAGGAAAGGATAGGTGTGTGCTCACAAATGGTAGTCTGTTTTCATGTATTCCTTCTCCCCCCATTTAAATATTTAATTCAATAACCTACATTTGTCAGTTGCTAAAAAAGGAGCTTGTTAAAGATTTAATGTAAAAGCCTTCAAAATGTGAAGTCTGTTTCCAGGTCATCAAATCGTCAAGGACTAAGATGCACTGTA
This sequence comes from Petroica traversi, assembly GCA_025920805.1. Lineage (NCBI taxonomy): Eukaryota > Metazoa > Chordata > Aves > Passeriformes > Petroicidae > Petroica > Petroica traversi. The sequence goes on from JAHLSL010000007.1 coordinate 37,920,818, forward strand.
GAACTTTGCTTACACATCAGTCCCACAACATTAAGATTTTAGCTCCATTGAAAGGTAAGACAAAAAGTACAGGGGCCACTTACTTGGGTTTCTTTTCCTCTGGCACCATACTAACAAACTATTCTCCAATTTCTGTTATTCAACTCGCAAAAACTCCCATCTCCCTCTCGAAATCTCCTCTGTGTTGGTGCAAAACCCTACTCTTCTGCAGCTACAGTGCTTTGGAAGACACTGTAAGTTTTCTCTTATAATATCACTAAACAATTATAGCAGAACACTTGGTTTTTATTTATTTACTTCATTTTTACTAGACTAAGCTTTCAGCCCTTTCTCTTTGAGTTGTCTATCTTATTTTTAGTCAGAAATCAGACCAAACTCCACCCTAATAAACTAACTCCTCTGCCCGTTCAATTTATCAAACGAGATCACCGAAGTCCCCTCGCTCTTTTACAACTTCTGCTCACAGTATCCATCTCTTTCATTCTCCACTCTCTCCACCTCATCCCCAGACGTTGTGGAAATTAACTAGAAAGTTTTCATTCAACACTAAGGTTAGGCATACTTCATCAAGAAGGTGCAGATGGAAGAGATTTATTTTTCCATGTACTCATCTAGAAGGGACATTTCATTACGTCGTCTTTGTGATGTTTATTTTCAGTAATAAACCAGTGTAATATAAAGGCTGTAAAGGAAATAAACCATAGCAGTAAAAAAGTTGCAAATTATTTGCTTTCTCTAGAAGCAGCAGGTTACCTATTGGTCCAGGAGAAGGTATCTTTGGTCCACTGATCTCTAGAGCAGTTTGGTAAAAGTTTTCATTTTCTGCATTAGTCCCTTCTTCCACATTTCTCCCAACTGGCTCCTGGAGATCCAAGCTTTCAGCTTTTGGTTTCTTTAAGCGTTTGACCTGAAAAGTGATCTGCCAGAAGAACAGTATTAGCAAAGTTAACACTAAGAAACACCATGACTGTTGTCAGCTCCAATGCACTACTTGTTTTAGCCCAAAGATGTTATAGATGAGATCTTCGTCTCTCTCCTTTCCTCCCCATCTCAAATCAAACTCAAAGGCTGCTCCCTTTCACTGCATCACATCATGCAAACCAAATATTCAACTTCTAATCTCCAACACAGCAGAAAATCAATTTAACTGCTGGAAAACTGAAAGGAATTTTTCATTATATATTTTACTGATAACATGATGACAACATGGATTTCTGTGTTTTCATGCTAACTAGAACCTTTGGGTAAAATGTGTTTTCATTTTTAACTATGAGCAGGAAGTTGGTGATGGACTGAAACTACTTGTTCATTTCACACCAGCCATCAACGACTTCATCTTTCAGGGGAAGTTCATAAATCTGTATCTACCAGTGTTAAACACCCTGACTGTTCTCATCTTTCCCTCCTCTACAACATTTAGTAGAAGACTTAAGCAAACTCATTCAAACTTACCCATTCAGCTTCATCATCATCCCCACAGTCCCCAAAGCAGGAGCTAGCCAGTCCATCCTGAGATCCCTTCTTCAGGACCCGGATTCCCTGCAAATCCATCCGACGACCTTTTACCTCCAGTGCCCCTTCAAAAGCTTCCTGAGGCCAAGAATTTTCAAACTCATCCACCAAAGCCAGCATCTCTTCAGACATCTGATCATCTTCTAAACTCTCCACTCCTTCTGAACCGTTGCTTTCTGCAGTGACTGTGTCTAAGAGGGAATAACACAAAAAACTTCAAAAATTATTTTCCCTGTGCTTTCAGAAATTGTACAACAAGAATCGTTTTTTCTGTGACCTGACTTTTCTGCTTGCACAACCTAAGTATCACTGACTACTCACTGCACAGTGCAAAAAGAGAAAACTAGGTGATGCAAATAAGTATCCCTGTTGTGCTTGGAGAAGGTGAAGATAATGAAACTAGTTTATGGGTTACTTGTTACTTTTTGGACAGAGAGGGGAAAACACAGCTTCTCAGAGGAAAACAGAGAGCTCTTCTGAAAAATCTAGAAACCATTTCATTTGCCAGAACTGATTTTGTAAGGCTGACTTACTTTCCAGTCTCAAGAAGGAGGGATTCCTTGCTGAACTCTGAATAAGGACTTCTGGATCTTCTGTACCTCCCTCAGAGTGTCCTTCTGTCACTGCTGTAGCTGACTCATAGTGGTCATCAAAGTATTTCTCCTTGCCATAATTGCTATCTGGATTTTTCTCATGACAGTGGCCTGAAAGAGAGACATTTACTGATAAACCATGAGAGAAAGTTTATCCTGGATACAAGTACAGAAGCTGTATTGTGGAAGCCACCATCTTCTAGTTTCCTGTGGATTTTCTATGTTTTTAATCTATGGCTTAAAAGAATAATTCTACCAAGTATGAAATATTTCATTCAGTGATTAAGAAACTGATCTGCCAATTGACAAGGAAGATCATATAGAAGAGTTACATATACCTGTGTTATATTAGGTATACGCAGTGAGCTACTAATGAAAGAAAAATCAGCTACTTTTCAAGGGAAGGTTGCACAGGAGACGAGCAATTAATTCTGTGCGCTGGCAGCCACTCCAATGAACACTCCCAAGACATGTTTTAGTGACAATGCACCCCATGAGGAGTTTGCCTGCCATATGAACTTTCACTTAAGACACCATAGTGGTCACCATGCTCACATGCAAGAGAAAAAGGGCCAAGGCAGACTGATCTGGGAATGCCAGATTGACCTTCTATGCCAGCAACAAACAGCATATTGGTATGCCTAGCTCATTAAACAGAAAGACAAAAGCTAAGAGCTTTTGTGCAAATCTGTGCAAAAAATCTGAAGCTTATACAGCTGAAAATTTAACATCTATAATTTTGTGCTCAGGTTACAAGTTTACATTCCACCAAATGCAAAGATCTAGAAACAATATCGGAAAAAATCCAAATGTGTAGTCAGCAGTGAGCTGAAACAAAAAAGTGCACACTTGCCTTTGAGCACCCTTCGGTGCCACCTAAGCATCCCGACAGCTGAAAGGGCGGCCACCTGCATCTTCATAACAATTTTTTTGATAATAAGTACATTTTAACTACAGATCTCAGAGTTTCTAACATGAACTACTTTCTAGAGCCAGAAGTGCTTAGGGAGCACAGATAATGACACCAGTCCCCACAGGTGTGAGAGCGTGGGAACTGCTCCAAACCATAGGAGGCAGCTATGGGGCTGAGACAGGGACAGGGGAACAGGAAGCCTGTCCCCACTGAGAAAAACATATTCCATGTGCTCAGCTGCTGCTCTCAAACCCTTCCTTCCTTCATTCCAATCACTTGTGAGTGAAAATAGTATCCATATACGAATGAATAAAATGGAACTACATTCCCCATTCTGCATTCTCTGAGTTCAAATTGTGTTTCTGCATGCATATGGGAAGCTTTATTTTTTTCAACCACCAGCCTAAAATAACAAGAATGTGAATAAAGTAGATCAGTGACCCCTTTCTACTTCACACAATGATCCTGTGTTACAATAGAATAATTCGAGGTTTTATGCCTTTATCAGGCCAGTGGGACGAGAGAATGGTTCTAACTCTCATGTAAGGGTAACCTGTTCCACTGCTTCTCCGCTAGGTGGAACTACAGCTTTTAGCTCTTTGCTTCTCTGTCTGGGACCACTCAGGTGGCATCTCCAGAGGAGAAACAGACCAGGAATTTCTCTGTGTGTGTGTCTGTGAGTGACCTAAATCAAACAAATTAAACTAGACCTAAAAATCCTTTGGGAAAACTGTTTATTGTCCTCCCTTTTCTGCTATATGTAAGGAAACAAAAAATGTTATGAGTAAATGTATAAACCAGAAGCAATTAACTTCATAGACTCTTCAACACCTACCTTACGGTTATATTCAGCCTTTCCTACTCTATCAGTCATAGATTCTTTCCTCAATCCCCTGCCCATCTCTCCCGTTCTGCCAATAAAAAATTAATTGGTTTAATAAAAAAAAAAATAGATAAAACAATCACTTCAATACATGGAGATCCTCATGTTTAGTTTATGAGAAGCAGTGCACACAGAACCCTTAAGCTGCCAACATCTGACATCAACCCAGCCTGATTTCAGTGCAAGTGAGGTGCTTCTCAGTAATGTGATGACCACAAATCCCTTTGAGGAAGATCCACACATCATTAGTACGAAGAAAGAAGCAAAGGGGCTCAAACCCAGACAACTATTTTTTAATTGAAATAAAAATGCCAAAAAGAATTTTAAAAGCTGGAAAGTGCAAGCAGAAGGAAAAAAAAAAAGAAGGCACTTAAAAGTCTACTTAACACCAACTCTGTTAATATTAATTTACAAACACTGACAGCTAAAAACAGACTAGATGACTGTGCTGGCTTTCTTGGGATCTGAGAGCTGCTATATATAGAAACCTGAGTGACCTAATTTTTTTCAAATTGCTGCTTTCAGTTGTCTGATGTTGCTGGAGACAAAAGCACTAGCTGAAAAACCAATGGAAGCTGAAGATCTCTAGTGAGTGAACCATGAAGCTGGTGGTACTGAAACACTGCAGGTCAGAACTTCACAGCTTCTCTCAGCCAGATGCCTGAAGCCCACCAGGAAAGTCTAGTGGGGAAGAGTGTGAGAGCATCAAGGGAACACCACAGCCTCAACCTCCAGGTACATTCTCTGTCTGTAGAACTTTGGCTGTACCACTGCAGTACTTACAGCACCTTCCCTGTGCAAAGGACAAAAGTGACCACTGACCTACAAATGCTCAGCTATTTATTATTAGTATTTCACATATATTCTGGCTGTCTAAATTTTCACATGTGAGTTTTGGGTGCAAAGTCCTGATACGTATTACAGCTACAAAACTTGGAAGTCTAAAATTTCTACACTGTACTTGCTAAGTTCAGCTTACTCCATCCTGAAAATTTACTAGAGAAGGATCATTTTCTTGCTCATTTATTTTCTGAGAGCAGCTCTTGTCACTTTTCCTCTTGATTCAGTAGAGCTAAGAAAGCTCAGAGGGAAGTGGATCAGAAGTCTGTCTTACTTTGTGCATTATGACACCAGGTTACCAAACTCCAGACAGTGAAACAAAAATCACTGTGATCATGCAAAATGAGTGCTTGGGCATTTATTTAAGTGATGCAAATAACACAAATAGTCTGTGCCATGTTAATGCAGCAATCGGCAGAAAAAACCCCACAGAGTAGGTCCTAATTTACAAAGGAAATCCTCTGGAGAATAAAGCAAATACAAACTCTAAACTGAAGCATAGAGACCTTGGAGATTAAAAGCAGAACACAGCATTGCGTATTAAAGGACTCTATTTCCATATTGTTAAAATTTGTAATTTTTTTGGCCAATGTGAACACACTTGTACATATTTTTTGTTTGTTTAAGAGCATATTACTGTCAATTTAGGTGACCCCAGATGCTCAGATTGAAAGCCACTTAGGCAAGGCAAGGAATGAAACATGAGAAGTACAGAAAAGTGGAGAGATGAACAAACAACACCCCCAGTGTATCACATGGAAGTGCTGCACCTTGAGTAACGTCTTCAAAGTAATCAAACCTCACCATTAAATTGGGCACTGGTTTTTCTAAAATCCTAAATTAACTGCCACTGTAGCTGTTTGTTTTCTTGTATTAATCTGGCAGAGAGAATGAGGCCTCATTAAATATTTTCACCATTTGATTCCTATATACCAACTAAAGATACACGATTTGGTGTCATCAATAGCATTAGAAATAAAAAGTAAAATTATCTCCAAGTGCCTTGGGTCAGCACAAAATTTTTACTGACATTTAGTTCTTTGTCAGTGCAGAACCTGCAAAATATGGCATTCCTAACTCCACCATCTATGTTCCAACATCCTAGGTTCATGAAAATTATTGGGTCCTAACTTCTAATGCTATACAGACTAGTTCTCTTAAAATATTTTCAGTACATATTTAGAAATTACAATGGCAGAATAATGCCTCAGAACTAAAAGTAGAGTCATTTTAAATTTAGGTACAGATTTTCCTTTCCTACCATTCAGAATAAACAGAGCTGCATTATCTCCTGAATTATTACAAGAGTCAAGGATTATTGCTGTAATCAGTGACTTACATTGAGTTAGGCAAAATGCATGTTATCTGGAGATATGTGTCACTTAAATGATTTGCCTCTTTATGGGTAAACACAGCCAAGAGAGAACTATACTTAATACAGATGTAAGTCAGTCTAATACCTGAGTTGTCAGAGTAGAGAACAAACTGAAACCAAGCTGCTAACAGGAGTTATTAACTCCATACTTATTTTTTATGAAAGCTTAAAACTAGTATTCCCCACAGTGAAATTCAGTAAAGATAGGTTTTTTTTTTCTTTTTACAGCAGGAATGACATATCACTGAGCTCAATGGAAGTAAGTTTCAATCCCTGCATGCAGATGAAGTCCCATCTACAGACATCTCAGCAGCAGTGCATCAATGAAGAGTCTTCTCTTTACTTTTGCTAGTCACTGCTTACACAGATGCAGAGACATTAAGTCCAAGGGCGTGCTGTATTACCACTTTACATATAAGAATGGATAACAATGCTGCTCAGAGATCACATGAAAAAATTATGTGACCTCGCTATTTGAGTGACACTATATTTACAATTAGGCTAAAATATATTAATTACAGAAATTGAACTGAAACCCAGCACATTGTCACCCATCACTTTTATAGAATCAGTCTTGTTCAGTGATTCACGTCACAGGCAATATAATTTACCAGATTTTACAAAAGTAATCTGGAATGAGAGAAATCACCTACCAGAACCTTTTGTGCATCTAGAACTATTGGGATCTCAGACATCAACATTTGGGCTAAATAAGCACCTTAAGAACAGTCTTACTTTCTGCACCACAGTGACTTTGTTGCAATCTGACATTGACAAGCCAGGCAGCGTCACAGGGAAGTGCTGTTTGGGAGACCATCCTCTAGACAACATAAAAACATGAACTTTGACTTTCATGGCAACGTTAACACTGGTGATTAACACACTCCATACTCTAATTACCTTGATCTTTCAAGGTGAACATGGTAATTCCCTAAAGATCTTCTGAGATACTAAGAGCAACTGTGCTATTCCAATCACATATGAACAGATATCTGATTGCAAAGCAAAGGGAAAAAATCCAAGCCACTTATTTTAAGGTGAGTTTTAAAAGCAATAGGATGAGCAATAACTACAGAAGAGACCTATCTTTAGCAGCTATTGCTGCTCTGCTTACCTTAATCATAAATTAACATGTTTCTATTTAGATTTTGCTCTGAAATTAATGCAGTCCTTTTCTTACTGTTTTCATGAAAAAAAGACATATTTATACTTCAAAATGAATCCCATGATTGAGCTCTGAAAGCAGAAACTGCAGATCACTTAGGACTGAACAGGACTGATATCAAAAATGTTACGGAAAGGTCACAGGCCATAACTGCTGAACTGCACAACAGTGCTGTACTCCAGAAGCAGTACCAAAGGAATTTGTTGCTTTCAATACACAAGCATAAAAAAATATACAACTGAAGAATTTCCAGTTAATTTTTAGTGAAAAACAATCGTCAAAGTGATAGAGCAGTAAAAGGAGAAGAAAACAAGAAGTTCTTAATTGGAATTGGCTGGCTGTGCAATACTGATCTGTGAATGTTTCGTTCAAGAGAAATTCACCAGATCTACCTCACATCCACTGTGCACTTCAGGACCCAGGAAGGACACAAAGCAGATGGGCAGCCTACATCTGCAGAAGCACAGAACAGCTCACAGCCTTGCTGCTGACTTGGAAAGCAACCAGCCCAAGCAGTGGCCAGTCCTACTCTCTCTGAACACAGCAGCGTCACTGCTGATTTCAACCAGGCACGACTCAGCTCCAGAACAGTAACAGCAGCAGACCTCCAGTGCCTTTACACTTGTAACACACTGGAGAAACCACTAAAGAGATGTATCTACTACCCACATAGCATCATAGATTCTAAAAAGATAGATTGCAGTAAGTTCCCACTCTGATGAAGTTAAGTAGCTGTATGGGTACCGGAAAAGAACAAGGAAGGTATCGCCCAAATTTTAAACTAAGCTTTTAGTGTGTTTTCTCCCTACACACAAACACTATTTGTTAATTTTTAGCTTTTTCCTTGAATGTAAATCCTCCTCTGAAAAGCCAGAAGTTACAGAACAAAAATAAACATTTTCAAAGGACAGGACAAACTGCTGACTGAAAAAGTGAAGTATCAAAAACAAATAATGAAATACAAAATGAAGTTTTTAAAGTTGATTTTCATAAATTCCTCCCTTTGATAGCCAGTGGCCTTTCTTCAAAGATGATAAGAGCCATGCTCAAAATGGAATAGTCAAAGAAAACACTACATAAAAAGCATTCATTTGATGCATAGCAAAAAACAGGATGATAATTCATGCCATAAAAACTGAGACTGAAGCACACAAAACAAAGCACACAGAAGTTCTTTCTTTTTTATTATTTATTCCAACAACAGTTTTCCAGTTAAGAGGTTTATATAATAAAACTGTTCTCACTCATAAGGAGTTTTAAAATCTGATTTGTAGCCAAAAAGCTGCCTCTAAATTGGCTTAGCTATAGATTTAAAGGTTATCTATTTGTCTCAGCACAGCAGTTCTGATTAAACCGTTCAAAGCATACAAGTGCCAACAATACATAACCAGATTTCTTGATCATATTGAGAGAAACTCCCCACCACTGCATAGCAGACCAGTCCCTAAAGAAGAGATACAAAAATTCTCCCAATGAAATATAAAGAAGTGATAAATAAAACATGGGGAAAAAATTAAAGAGAAAGACAAACCTATTTAAAGTAGAACATAATGCAGTTTAATAAGGGATGTATGCATGCAAAACATCCTGAAGAATTCAGTGGGCTACTCTATAACAGAATGGAAAATGTCAACCTTCCTTCCAGCAATAAAGAAGGGAAAATCACTAAAGCCTTCACTCTCCTTCCTTTCCACATACAAAACAGGAGCTTATTTTTCTCCAGGATGCACACCTAGGAGCAGAAACTTACTCTGTGTTGCCAGGAATAGGGTCTAAACATAGAGATATCTAAACATCTTAATGTAACCCCTCAGAAAAATCCTGTCAGAGCATGAAAGAAGACCAGAGAATGTCTCTTTCAGAAGACCCTGTTTCTATGTATAGAGTAGGAAGGCAAGTAGCCCTCCAGTCTGAATTTCAGGCTGTGCCTCAAGAGTAATGACTTTTTCTGCTTGTTTGTTTTGGGAAAAGAGAGAAAAAAAGCAACAGAAATAAGCACATAAAAGTTCTGAAGACAAAGGCTTGTCCCCAGTGACTTCTCCTTGGGCCAGACTTTTTTACTGTAGATAAGAAACTAGTTACTTATGAATTTCTTAACAATAAACACTCACCTACAGTAGATCACAATATAAGGCATACTAAGAATGTGAAATGACTAATATTTACATCCCTGTACACAACACAATTCTGAAATTTGTTTATGATTAAGCCAAAGAAAATTCTTAGTGTAAGTATCACTAGCATAAACAAAGCCCACAGTGGCCTTCATTTTTTTAGCTCTTTCTAATCTTTCCTCTTTTCCACTAATCTATTATGCTAAACATTACATATTTTGTAGATCCTGTTAGATCCTAAGTATCTATGAACCCAAGTCTAAAAAGGACTTTAAGCACAACAGTAGTGTTCTACTGAGAAATGGCATCACACAGTTGAACTCCACGAGAGTAATTCCACTATGGGTTACTGTTAGCTTCCCATTTCTCTGAATGCATGGGGTTGAAACTTCAAAGCCAAGGAAAAGCCCTGTGTCTTTCTTACCACTCTGCCTGTAAGGTTTGCACCATATACTGGAATTCAAACAATCTACCACAGGGACCTGATTCCATGTTTTTTATTCTGAGGAAGTATTTTAATAGGCTGTATTTATGTTTATCTGCATCTCTCTTCACTAGGTTATACTGCTCAGCAAGAGCAGATTAATAGTCAGACTTGACCCATGACAATTTATAGATTTGTTTGGAACAGATATCCATGCAACTGCTGCTCCTAACTGGACATCAAGGCAGAGGTACTGACACACTCAAGCAGCAAACCAGTGTTACCTGGTCAGGTAGGCCTGTCCCTTACCAATCTAAGAGAATGCTTGGCAGTTTGTATGACAGGGCACATACTACACAAATCCATTAAAAATCAGAACTGCTGCTGTAAATAGGGTTAAAAAAAAAAAAAAAAAGGAGATCAAAAACCAGATCAGTCTTAAGTACGGAATACCTGCAGAAGGTTATGTTTGACAAGAATACTGCCAAGCACCCTAGATTAGAATTCAACAAGGAAACACTCTACTCTCACTGCCAGAACAGTACAAAGCCATAGAATAGTTCCTGCAGAAAGACTAGAAATTTTTAGAAGAATGTCCCTTCTCCTCAAAATGGCTACATTCAAGAAGCTTCAATCTATTCCTCTAGGGAAACGCTGAACTGTCCTAGTTTCAGTCTCTAGTAGCCAGAACAGATGATAGATTTAAAGCTTTGAGGACAGTCAGAGCACAACACAAACTCACATGAACCAGGCAACCAACCTTAAAAGGAAAAAACAAATCAATAAAGCAGACAGATCAGGGGTAGTTAAGTGCCTGGCACTCCATGGCTCAGCGTGCAGTGCTCATTTTAATCTGAGCACATGGCATTGCATGCTGCTTCGAGACAACCTCCACATGACTCATTACAGGCTGAGGCCACACATCACCACTTCACAAGTTCTCATATTCATGCCAAGTGAATACAGCCTTCAAGGTCTCAGCCAACTGCTAATGACACTAAACTACACGTTGGCACTTTTGCCATTTGTGGGGACCACATATTCTTTTCTGTTCCAAACATGCTTTAACCAACTCACTAATTCAGCGTGTATAGCTCAACTATTAACATGTTTGAGAAACTACATCTCTCTGCAGATGTAGCTAGGGAATTACTATTCCTCCTAAAAAGGCTGTTGAACATATGCAGTTCTTGAAACTTTTTAAATAGATCCAGCTCTAGGTGGTACACCCAATTAAGGTTCAGTAAGAAATTTTAGCAGCTACCTGTAAGTAAATGCCACTGGCAAAGACAGCCTCTCAAACAGAGAGGAAGACACAGACAGTCATAAATTCATAATTTTCTCTACATTCTTGTCACAAAAAAGCACCACATGCATTGCAGAGAAATGTTAATACATCTGATAACTGAAGGTATCAAGTTTTGAAAATTTGGTTGGAGAGAGGATCTTTTCCCCTCGAGCAACGCCTGACGTTTCTCCTCCTCCCACATGAACATGCAGCTTTTGCTCAAGTAAAGGAAAGATCCAGGTAGCATATGAAGACGAATATTTTTCACTATAAAGTGCAGATAAAAATGGGAAATGTCATATTATATTTAGTTTAATACTGTACTGCTTTTTCTTCATACTGAATGGTTCTGCACCCGTAAACTCTCCCTGAATTCTCCTACAGTTCTAAATTCTCTTCCACAGTGCAATTCTGATTTCCTCAGTTACTCCTGCAGCTGTGGCCATGATTTTCTCCTCTCTTCTCTGCTAGCCAATGGCCTTCTGATCTTGGGAGAAGAAAGAAAGGATACAGAACACTAAACATTACAGGTGAACCATTTTTAACAGAGCATGATGCAAAATGAGACTGATGACTGCTGGGATAAGCTGTCAGGTACAGTGCCATGCAGGAAATAATCAGGCCATGTATGTAAGATAGCAAGACATACTTTGCATGATGAAAGAAGCTGCAGAACAAACTCACCCATTAGCATATTTAACACATGCAAAAGAGAATGACATTTGAGCAACAGAGATATACTTAAGGAAGCACGCATTGTTTACAGAAACCTTTAAGATTCTTAATGACTTTCCAGCAAGCAGCAGCTTGGAAGCAATGTGCATGAGCAGTGGGTACACAGCCTTTGGGTACTGGTGCAGCTAAAAATGCCATGTTTAATGCAGTACCACTTTCTTTCATTTTTTTAATTTAAGAAGCTCAATCCACATATCTTTTATATAGTTTTGACAAGAAAAATACATGGAAAGGAAAGATAGGTTTCAAAGTGAGCTTTTGGCACAGTGATATTAGGGCAAGGTCATTCTCCTTCAACTTCCTTCAGCCACTCAAGAGACACTACCTGAAGACTCTACAGGGAAAGACATAATTTATAAATCAGGTTCCAAGGAGTGAAAAGTATCAAGAAGCCTGCATCTGGTCAACTGTTTTCAAAATCACATCACTAATATTTGAAGATTACTGCAGCAAAAGTGGACTGTGGGAACTGCTTCTTCCCTTACTGGGCCAGTAGTGCAAAAACAGTAGCACAAACCCCAAATAACTGGGTAGCATTATTCTCACAGAGCACATTCTCACATGGATTTCTCCAAGACTGTCCACTCAGAAATATATCTGACATTTCCCAACACTCCCAGTCCCCAGGGATGCTGGCTTCCGCCAGGAGAAAAAGCAGCCCTCACCCTCCTATCTCCCACCTGCCTGCATTCTGGAAGATGTTTTCACTTTACACAAGTAGAGTTTAACCTCCTCTTACTCCTTCAACAGTACAGAGCCCAAATATGGTGACCTAGAGCCCACTTGTGGGGCACCCACCAGATCTTTCAGGTGAATTGTCACTGTATATTCTTCTTTGTCAGAATGATTGGCTGCCAGAGGCAGAAAGAATCCAGTTTCTTTTTCAGATGCCAGGTGGAACTTGTTCATACAAGATGAACAACAGGCACATGGGTGCACTCCTGTGCATGTATGGGGCAGCAACAAGCAATTGAGTATTTAACTTCAAAGGATAACAATGATCTTAAAACTGCCACTGTTTCACACAGAACCCACTTTCTCTATGCTCCTGCTAAAAGACCAAGGCAAATTATTGCCATGATATGTTTCTGAGAGCTCTGACAAGCTGTCCATGTGATTCATAGAATTCTCCATGTTGTTTAAAAACCCTACTGGTTTTGACTCTTCCACACAGATGAACTTTAACATAAGGCAAGAGAGAGAGTAAAAGCAACAGAGAAATAAACGGTCACAGATCCTACCCCTTTCACAAACTATCAGACAAATAAGAGCTCTAATATATGCGGTATTCTCAATAAGGTTCAGGAGCACTTATGAATTCTGCCTTCTAATATGCAAATCAAGGTGAGAGAAAGCTGAATTTTAAACATACAGAAGTGCTCAGTTCAGAATCTCATATAATTGGTATAGATTCTGGCCTTTTGTTTCAACTAAAAAATTGAGCAAGGCTCAATACCCTTTGTTTCAAGAGTAAGCACCTTAGGGGATGTTTACTCCATTAAAATTAACGTAACACCATTAACACTGTAAGTGATAAACATTCCTTGAACTAACAAGATACAGCAGCTTGAGAAGAAGGAAACTATTACAGTAAAAATGTATAAAAGGACCTCATGCTCTAGGAAATGGAACAAAAATTTAGCAGCCTGTTGCTGGGACTATCATGTCAGTCATAACTGGTAGGGAATAACTGAGTTAAGTGAAAGGTGCATTTAAAAATGCAAAGTATTTCACATCCCTGTGTCTTAACACACTGTTGCAAAGAAAATTATGTGATGCTTTTGCTTAATGCTTGTGCATCTCAAATCATGAGAGAGACTTGAGGTGATTGCAGCTGTCAAACTAGAGTCAGAGGCTCAAACTGGAATGTTGATTTAAGGAAGTTGTTTAATCTGTCATAAGCTTACTCTTAAGAGTTTCAAGCAGAGATTCGCCTTCTCTCAGGTCAGCCTCTCCCCTGTAGGTCAATTTGCTTAAAGGTCTAAGCTTGTTAACTTTGACTTACTTTAACTTCTAAGAACCTAAGTGCTGGGGGATAAAGGGAAATCCATACACATGTAAGATGAAACACCTTTCCCGTGCTTTAGATGGAATAAAACAGGAGTTTTGTATTTCATGTGGCACAGAGTATTGGTACCACAAGAGGGCACTAAAGCCACGCCTAACGCGGATCCACATTCCAGAACTCACTTTGAGGGGAAAAAGGATGAATGTTTTCACAAACACTCCCTCTACATACAAGAATTCAGGTTTCTTGGTGGCATGCACATACATTCATTATGAACTCGCACTCCCTCAACTTTCCATAGAGCAGCCGAAAACCTTTTGTAAAAGCACCATCCTGCCAAGGATGAAAGACAGTGAGACTCAAAGCTTGAAACAAGTCATGCTTCATGTTCTGAATAGCATCAGTCTATTAATAAGATTTTGAATTTTCATCTTGTCTAAAAGAATATGACGTGCATGAGCTCATAACCAAATGGAACTGTGAGTCAGATAAAAATATTATGAGTACAAACAACTTCTCTTTGCCCAGGCAATAATTCTATTTAGACATAGAAGGGAAAGTCTTATTCAACAGCGACTAACAAATCGGCATGTTTCAATGGGCAGCTGACCATCACACTAAAAATATGGTTCTCATAATCTGTAACCTTTTTAATAAGGCTTGGCAACATCTGCATATTTCCATCAGCCCAGTGAAGAGCCACAGGAACAATCCCAAGATGGACAGTACTCTACAGATCTTAATACCTGATAAAAGCTACTTGCAATATTTTAAGTCATAAAGTGTGCAAGACAAATCTCAGCAATGCGCCATTCAATATCAGACAAAAATGATATGGCTTTCTCTACTAGCTTAATAAGCAGCCCAAATATTTAATTTCTGCACCTTTGAGAGCTGACCCTGTTTTTCACATTAAGCTTTTTACACTTGCTAACACATGTCTCTTGGTCCTGTTACCTGTCAAGCAACACAAGGTTTCTTAATCTGCTTCAGGAACTTACTCAGGAGTAACTTAACAGCTGATGTAGCACCACCCTTAACACTGCCAAGTCACCCCTAGAAGGATCACCACGGGATAATGTTGGAAGAGTGAAGCCTCCCAACAGTTTCCTCAGGTATTTGGGAATAAGGCACCATGTGTGCTCTTGCTGTAAAGCATCTGAATTAGATTCAACTGCCTGAACTCCTGCAGCTGTCGAAAATACAAGTCATAGGTGACAGGGTTGGAATAACTTTGGACACTTCACACACATCCTCCACATGAAAAAATCCCCAACAAAACCACTGCAAATTTAGAAATTCTTTTACAATGAAAATGAACATTTATATAAACTTGAATACTGGAGGCAAAAGTTAAATAAAAAAAGTGGTTGGTCTGAGATTTTTAATTCTCATTTGCATGAAGTGACTTGGGTTTGAAATATAAATTATCTATACCAGAAGTAAGTTGCTAAAAAACAATACTAGGCAGCAGTACAGACAGGAGCATATAAGCAAGCATCCAAAAAAGTCAGCGTTAGTGTGTTACACTTCTGAAGTCCTGTGCTAACAGCAAACGTCCCAACATGCTTGAGAAAATGCCTATTTCACTTATTTGAAATAAACACCAAGCACATACTGTAATCAAAAATCAGGCCATGAATTCAGATTTTTGATCCCATACTCCATCTCATGCTAGCATATAATTCCCACTGACCATTTGCTGGGTTCTGCCGGTGGCTCACGGCAGCAGAGCAAGGAATTCAGTTTTCATGAACAGAGGCTTTTGACAGGCGAAGCAAAAACACAGCTACCACATGGGCCTACAACCCAAAGCACAGGAAGCCTCCTGCTGTTACTTTCAGAAATACTGAAGGAATGCTCATCAAAACAAGATATTAAACCAGAGAGACAGGTGACATTCCAAGTTTTTTGGTAAAGTTTTCAGCATAAGATACTGATCTCAAAGGATACAAATACTTTTATGGCATGCCATCAAGAGAATAACAACAATCTCTTTTCAATGTTTTCCTTGGACTGAAGACTCCCAAAATTTCAGGATACTTTTAAGTGCAAAATGTGGTTTCTGAATACACATTCTTGAAATCATTCTGGTTTTGAAGGCTTAACCTCACTTTCATATAACCTGTCAAGATTCCTCTAGTCACTTGAAGTTTACAATGGGGAAAAAAAAAAGTATTTTCCCAAACCTTATGCAAGTAAGACAGGTAAATCTACCTTTCCATTTTATTAATTTTGAGTTTTGACTTAAAACCACAAATCGTCATCATGGCTGAATTAACCAGTAAGTTCATTTTACACTCTGCACAAAACTGTACAAAGAATATTTATGCTATTTTGCAGGTTCATATTTTCATGTTTCTTGCACTAAAACAAAAGACCTAAAGGATATTATAAAAAAAGATAAAACACAAATATTAAGACAAGAAGAGTCCCAGAAAAAGGTAAACAATATAAATAAAAATAATTAAATAATGGAAAACTGAAATTTAATGAGCATATTAACATGGTAAGACATGTTCAGTTCCCTCTTGATTTAGCAGCTTCACAGCTTCCTTAATGAACAAAACCAAACCCCAAGGTACAAGATGAATATATTAATGTTCACTTTGCTAACCTGTGGCCAAGCTGACAAAAAAAGGAAAGACAACACTTTTCTCATAAGCAGTTCTGGGATGGGTTTTCCCTCACATTCAAGAAACACAAACTTCCTAAACAACACATGCTGTGACAGCTGACCTCAAAATGAACATCCTGGATCAGGAACCAATGCAAGCAGAAGCCAAGAACCAATCCAACTACATTATGACAAGTTTAAGGAAGAAAAACATATAAACCAAAAGATAACTTTGGAGTCAAAGAAAACTTTGGAGTTCAGATACAACTGCTGCTTGTTACTATTTCTTTCTGTGAATATACTTTTAAATTGCTTTCTGCTTAACTGCAAAACAGAGTAAGATTGACTGGAATAACTTTAACATTGTGAGTTACAGACTTTTAAAAGACCTTAATTAAAAGTAAACAAATACTGATTTTTTTTAGAACAGTGCAAGTGTCTCTTGTGATGAAATGTGCATGTTCCTCTACTGTTTACAGTATCTACTAGGATTTTTCTAAGAAGGGCAATCCGAAGTTGAGAGATTTGTTGTGAGGTACCAGCGAGTTGACATCACGGACATCAGCAGAAGATCTATCAGCTGGGCTGCTACACCACTCACTGCAGCCCAGCATTCATTTCTCTGCACAGCTGATGGGCTCTCCATCACAGCAAAATGTGCAGGACCAGAAAAAGTAGTATTATCCTAATGGCATAGTCCTGGAATTTCATCTACAACGGCATCATCCATATTGTACCAGGATATAGGATGGCCTCTAGCCTGTGTTTAGACAGCACAATTCTAAATGCTAAATCAGAGGAGGTGTCTCCATGCCTTTTCACTAGAGAGGGAATTTTGAAAAACCCTCAGAGGAAGTCCTAGCAATGCTAAAAATCAGAAGTACTTCCCTGGTGAGGTTTACACTTAAAGTATTAGGTGGAAAGACACCTTAGTAACAATTTGAGAGAGAAGGAATTTGAAAGTATGTTAATAAATAGTCTTCAAGATTGCTCATGAATATCGTATTAGCCATTTTCAAGTACAGACAAGTACTGAAAATATTCAGTGGGACAGAATAAAATGAAAGAATTCATCTCCAAAAGCTATTTTTTAAATATAAGTAGCCATTAATGACAATAAATAATTTTGCTGAAAACATTTTAGTGTTTTTTTGGGGAGAGACTGGATTCTAAGTAATTTTTACAGATTCTTGGAGTGTTAAGAGCAGTGATCACAGATCCCATACAAATAATATAATGCTGACACAAGATAGTCTATTCCTTAGACTGAACTCTAGGAAATGACAACCAGAATACTGAACACACTGAAAGAATATGAATTAAAACTAAACTGCTCTTCATCAAATTCTTCAGCTTCAAGAAAAAAATCCATCTGACTGTAAAATCTGAAGGGATGTACAAAGGGGCTGTTGAGCAGCCTAGCAGTGGATGTGCACTTCCACAAATCCTGAATCCAGCATTCCTTTTTTACCAGTAAGATACTGATGGTGCTGTTAAGGTATTATTGACAGTCAGGAAGTAATCTGCACTCAGGGGAAGCCATCTAGATATTTAACAAGTCATCCTCAAGCAATTTTTCAAAGGACTGTAACTTTTGCCTTAAAAGCAGTGTTTCAACCTTGATCCTTAAAGGTAGAAATCACTGTAAAGCAAAAGAGTATAAACTTGGAAAAAATAAAAAGATGCAATACCCATGGCAAAAAGACATTATTTGACTTGTGGTCCATCTTTCAGCAGTTGCTTACCACTGCACACAGAAGAGGTGATGTTGTACAGGAAAGGATAAAACTGCAAACAGCGGATCATCTTCAGGCTGCTTTCACACTCCAAGCACTTGGTTGTCAAATCCAGTGCCTGTCTGAAGGCCTGCAGGGCTCCACTAATGTTGTTCTGAGCCAGGTATGCATTTCCCAGGCTCAGAAAAGTCAGGGGCTGTGAAGAGAAAAGCAACACACTGCAGCCCATGTATGTTCACTGTTTAAGATTGAAGCCAACTAGGAAAAACCCTCGTGAAGTCCACCCTCCCAGATTTGGTGGGAAAGAATTAGGAAACTTTAAAAAACTTATACAGGCACTGCCTGTTCTTAATGGAGAGCTAAAAGCTTGAGGCATTGGTGCTAACCAAAAGCTGTTTTGCCATACAGTTGTGTTAGGAGTTCCATTTTTCCCGAATAAAAAACCAGCTGTTAAATACACACAAACTGAAATGAAGCATTAAGTACTTATAACCATCAGAAACATAATGCTTACTGCAGAGAATCCCAAAGGACTAAACAGAAATGCTCAAAGACAATTTAAAATCATTAAAAGTCCACAAAAAAAGTAAAAATACCACTAGTGTTCTAGCACAACAGATGCACTGCATTTGCAAATAAACCTTGGCAAAGTAAGGTTACTGAAAACACCAAATGTCACACATGCCTCTCAATTCTATGTAAAACAATATTTTTGACTACTGCTTTTGGCTACTATCCCTAAAACAAGTATTTCTTTGAAAAGCAAAGATTATACACACCTTCTTCACTGGGTGGAATACAACACCTTAATGGAGGCACAGTAAAGCATGACATTGGCTGACTGAAAAGTCTTTCACTTGGACAAAGTCATTTGCTGCAATTAACAGTACAATGCTAGAATAATGACTACAGCACTGTAATTAGCAGACGTTTTCCCCACTGAAACAATTTTTTACATTTCTTATCTAAAAACATGAAGCCTGATCAGTAGCTGAAGATTTTTCTAACTCAGCTTGTAATACTAAACAGCATTCAGAAAACGGTGCAATCTGAGCAACAAGGTTTTTTTTTTTTTCTTTTAACAGCTTTTGCTGATAGAGCACATCTTTTACTCCCAGTAGCTGTAATTAATTTTAACTTGTATACACTTTCAATTATATTTTAGGAAATACCATGCAAGTACAATGTCTCCTGCTAGTTTGTCTGGTACAATAGGTATTACAGGACTGAGCACACCTGAAAAAAACATGAACAGGCATTACTCTAACAAGGCAGGATTTGCTAATATTTTTGAAGAAAAGTCCTACTCACACAGCATGGTCCTAAGGATTCCTAGGCTCCTCCCCTCCAAGGCTGTGTTTTCAAGGGTTCTTCTTAAGGCACATCATTCAAGCAGAGCTCTTTCTGTAGCTCCTTTTTGCACTCTTACCTGCCACCCAAATGGACTACACTCCTTTCCAACACCTGAAAATTTCTTTTGGAATGCTACACTGAATAAACTGATTCTGTTTTCAGCTTTTTCATGTGCCAGGTAAGTAGTGGCCTGGCAGGTTTAAGCTCTGTTCATCTAACTAGAGAGGCAGAAGTTACCTGAACTTCTTACTGAAGTGACTCTAATGTGAGACCAAAATTACCTGCTAGAGAAAAGGTGCTCCCTGTTCTGCTATTCCCTCCCCCTTTCTTTTCACAACTGTTCTGGCCAGCCCAGTAATTCAAACAGATTATACAGAAACTGTCTATCTGACATAGGTGACAACCTACAGAATGTTTATCATGTTACTGTTCAAAAATACAAAAACTTGGTTTGAATCTATGGTTGGAAGTAAAGGCAGCAAACAACTAGAACACATTTTCCTCTATGAATATAGACAAAACCTAGGGACAAATAAAACTGTACAAATAAAAAGTCAAGTGTCACAGAAAGAGTCTATACAGTCAAAGATCTTGGTAGCACACACGTTACTTTAAGGCTTTTAAGAATCAAGATATAATGCTGACAGCTTGACACCATTTTAGGTTATGCAGCCAAACACCAGGATTATATTCCTTGGAAGCACTGCTGATAATACAGGTTTTTGGAGGCTAAAAGTCTGTCACTGATTTACAAGAACTTCTCTAGATGTTTATACTCTCAACAATCAGCCTCACCCTTGGTGCAGTCAAGAATTTATATGAAAATTAACATCCGTTGCAAATCACAAGCTGGAGGATGAACTGCACACACAGGTAAACACAAGTAACATGTATTTAGAAAATAATGAGGGAAAACACAGTCGCTGCTGAGCAAACACAAACCCCATCATCTTACCTCAGAGGCATTGATGGTCAAAGCCTTCAGCAGGAGCCTGCTGGCATCCAAATGAAGACCATAATGAAACAAGAGGTTAGCAAGATTGACCAGAGGGATGTCCTGATACTCATGTGGAGCCAAATTATATGCTTTTTGCAAACAGGTGATAGCAAAGGTGCTATTTCCAACTGCACGCCAGTACAATCCAGCTTCATTAAGCACAAGCCATAGAGGATCTTCTGGCTATAGGAGAGTCAGGGAAAAGGATAAAAACACCCACAAAGAGGTGTCTCAGGAAGACAGAAATGCCTGCTCTTTAATAAGAAGCAAACAGAATTCACTCTTGCATACTGCATTGTTAACTATACACAAATTAGACTTAACTGTGACTATTAGCAGATTATTCAATCTGCTCCATTCTACTCAAATGGACACAATTTACAGCCTGAACTGTAATTTAATGGCAGCTGTTGTTCACATTCTGCTCATATTAATGCTTTGTATCATGATCACAAAATTCCTTAAAATATACAAGTGATAATATTAGTTCAACAGGAAGCAAAGCTTGTAGGCCACTTCAGAGTCTTAAAATTAGACAAACACAGATCACAGATCTATGTAAAATGCCAGAATTTGAAAGTCAGGCAGCTCTTAAATTACAGTTAGATGCTCTTGCAGGTACTGTGTCTAACATTACCTTTCCCTGGCAATTTAAGGTTTCAGAGCTGTTTTTTTCTTATATTTAGTTTCCTATTTCTCTTATGAAATTTAACAACTGGCATGCATTAGATACTATTTAAAGATTATAAAATAGTAAGCAATAAGTGAGGGCAGGTGAAAGAATGGAGGAAGAGGGGGAATGAACACCTTAAATGTTCATTCCCCCTCTTTAACCTATAACAGCAAAAACAAGCACTCACCCTAGAGGAGAAATAACAAAATTTAAAAATACTGACACATTGACAGAGATAGGTAAATCATCCACTTTCAGATGCACCTTGAAATTATTTAGAAACATGTTCTAGCTTTTAATATTTTCATCATTCTGTGTTATCCAACATTTACGGCATAAAAGAAACACCTGAAATGGATGTTAAGTCCCACCTACATGTCTGAAGCCCAAACGCATGCTTGAGTAGGAAACATGCAGTTAGGATTAAGGAAGCAAAACAGTGATGCTAAGTTGAGTTAGTCAGTAAGATATTTGTTCCAGGTTTTAAAAAACCCCTCCCACAGAAGGGTTTTATGGTTATAGGTTAACTGGAAGATATCAACATGATACATTACCCTTTGTTTTGAGTACCTTACACAATCTGTGATTTCAAGATTATTAATGAACTCTGTTTTGTAATGCACATACATGACATTACTTGGATGTTCTTCATTCCAAACTCCTCACTGAATTACTCCCCATTCACAGGTCTGAACGACCTCTCTAATTAAATCCTCAGCAAGTTATTAGCATTTTGTCTTTCCCAATACAAAGATTTTAACTGTGGCATTCCTGCTTTAAGTAGTTTATCATTAGCAGAACAGGTATGACACAAGACTGTTCTTTCATCAGCAGACAGAGTAGTTCAGGCTTTTAGCATGACAGCAACAGAATACTACAGTTAAAACAAAAATACTCATGCACTGCACAGTAAGACATTAGACATGTATACGACTGTTCTGAACAACACAATAATAGGAATCAACTCCTACTGCTCATTTTTCTCCTGGTTAAGACAGATGCCCATAGTAAATGGTATTGACTTTAAACTAAAAAAGTCTCTATATATAATTCTTTGACACAACTTCTGCAAGAAAGTTAAATTGAGAAAGATCAGCTTGACATGTCAAAAAGAGCTAACATCTCTCTCAATGCTTCCTGTCACTTGACTCTCAAAGGCCCCACGCAGGATGGAGGTGGCATTCCACAGGGTTTTCTACAGAGGTACATTCTTTGCCCCAGAGTGCTAATTATCCTGACACAAGATTGACAGAGGGCTGGTTTCCTTGGAGGAAGAGTAGGGGGAAAAGCAGGGTGGTGGGAAGGAGGGGGAAGAGCAGAAGGCACGCATGCAGGAAGGGGGGGCAGACGGAGGAGTAGTTCCAAGCTACTTCTCCCAATTAAGTAAATGGCTGCCAGAATTAGCTAATATATTGCTGCTCCATGTCCTTGCAACAAGAACAAGCAACATAGGGTTGTTTGGTCCACGTTAAGCCAAATTAGATACTTCTCTATATATTTCTGCTTTATTTGCAAACATGTATTTTAAGTTAGTTTCATCTCAGTTACCCACAGCAAATAAACTAATTTCTAGTGTATCACTGACTACTTTAGAAGTATAAAAACAAATCTCAAGTAAGAATTCTGAATTCATCGCATGTGACAGACTGACATACCTTTTTCATGGCATGATCTAGAAACAGTCCTATCTTCGTCAGTGTAATAGTTTCGTTGTTGATACGAGAATGCAAAACCTGAAACACAAAGATTTTTTTTTTCTTCCAAACTACTGAATAAATTTTACAGTCAAGATCTACAAGGGGCATTGAACACTTGCTTCCTTAAATCTTCTCTTTTGCAAAGGGAAGATAAAGATATTGTACTAAAAGGAGGATGTGAACACATAACACTTAAAGGAACCAATCTCCAGAATGCAATATGAAGGCCTTAAGTTACCAGCTTGATAGAATGCAGTAGTTCTTGGAAATCAATCATTATCAAGTGACTGCTAGATTTAAAAGAAAGATGTGTTTTCAAAGAGTAAATTAAATTTCCTTTTTGTGTGCTTTTGGTCAGCATCTGCAAGAATTCAGACCCTTTCTCCATTCCTATTAGACAGAATTTGCCCACATTTTTCACAAGTACTGATTATCTTTAAATATCAAAATATTTCATGATCTGAACAACATTTTTAAGGCAATAAAGAGGAGAATTTTAAACCAGAAGAGAACCAACAAGAAAACATGTCTTACTTGTCTAGCTCGATCATCTGGCATCCTGAATTTCAAATCTAGGTTAGTGTCTAGTTCCTTGACCAGTATGTTTAGAGATTCGTTGTTACGAGCATCAGTAATGGAAGAACAATCTGGTGCCTGTGCTTCTCCGTGCTCAACAGCATCTCTTGGGTTATTCAGTATTGGCTGGATTCTAGTAATAAGGAGAACCAAGACAAATTAACAGCATGTGCTGCATGTCACCATGAAGAAATACAAAAATCTGCTAAGCCTTGTACTGCAGACTGCTACAAGACACGAGCTACAAACACAAAGAACTCAAAGACCACCCTTCCCTTGAAAAGTAATTTTTAAGGTCTTTACTTTCTAATTTTAAGCACAGAATAACAAGAACAATGAACAGTGCAGTAGAGATAACAAACAAAAGATTCTCATATTATGGTAATAAGGATTCTATGAAGTTTAGGACTAAACAGATATGTGACCAAAAAAAAGACTGAAACATTTTAGACTAAAACTTGATTTCAGAAACATCAAGAGCTAGCCAAATTTCGTATAAAGGACATTCTAAGATAAACACTGTTTTTTTTCCAAAGGAAGCTTTAGATGGCTACCTTTAACACAAGCTCAATACTAATATTATACTGACTAGGTAGAACAAAACAGCTTTTTTACTACCTCTGTTACAATTAGGGTGACTAGGGTATTATAACATTGCATTGAACTATGTAAGTTAGCTATTGCAGTACAGACACATTTATTTTATCCTACATGATAACAAATATTACTGACTCTTCCATGACTAAGCTGATTTTCTACCTCTGTCCCAAAGGAACGAGCTGGAGTTTTCAACTCCTAATCCTTTTTTTAGTATTTTCTGGTCTTCATAATTTTCTGTCATCATAACTAAAGCTAAGAGGAGGTGTGTAATGTTCAACAGTTCACTGTAGCTACTAAATACACACTCAACTCATTCTCTCTCTCGGTATATTTTTTTTGTTAATGTAGTCCACAAGACATTCAGACTTGTGCTTAAATCCTCATTCTGTCTGTATTTTATGTGTTCATCCTGGACTAACAGCCAGGGAAGAATCACCATGAAATTGGATCTGGCTGTTACAGTTACATTAAAGACAACAATCAAGGGAAATCCCTTTCTTCTGTGGAAAGGCCAGAGAAAGAGGCTTGAACACATCTCTGCTGTTGATTACTAATTGCATCCATCCTCTTCAGAAAGAAAATACTCTTCACACATGATGTGAAGATTTACAAATACAGCTTATAAAAACCAACACTTGCCTGAATCCCCTGTTTTCTGGAGGCAGGAAATAAGTAGGCAGTTCTTCTGGGTCAGGAATTTTGGGGAAAGATTTCATGCATTCTGACCTCTGAGGCCAAAGAATATGCTGTTTATCCTAAGGGGGAAAGGAATTATTTTTTATTATTTTCTCAACAATTTTAATATTCTAATGAACAAGGTAGTAAAAGGGATATTAAAGGCATAGCCTGAAGAAAAAAAAAAACAAAACCAAGGGATCTTTAAAACTACTATTTTTCCATCTTTTTTTTTAACATCAGCAGTTAAAAATTCTATCTTAACTTAGCTGTACTGCTTTACTTGCAGCAGATGTTTACAGAACAACCCCCTCTGTGCTGCAGTATTTTCAAAGGATGGGAAACCAGTATAGAGAAATGCCTGTATTTTGAAGAAATTTAAAATGCTACATTCTCCAGTGCTGCCACAACCACAACTGCAGCCCAAATGCTAAGAAGTTTCACATAAACAAGGAGAGGATCCACTTTCACCCCGCCTCTTTGAAAGGGCAAAACTCATCCTCCACTCACTCTGCTGGCTTCCACACTCCACACTGAAACGACAGAACGAGCCACAGGGGAAGACTGCAAGGACTGGCTGTGAACACTTTGGTTTGCGTGAAGATCCAAATTCATAGATGTCATACCAGAAGTTGAAGACTCTTCACCAAACTAGAAACAAGAGAAAGACAAATTTTAATAAAGGAGATGGTACAGTCCTTGTTGAATTTCTCCATGTTATTTCCTCTCTCCTCCTCACTTTTGTAGTTAAGCCTCATTGATGAGCTGAAATGTGGATAGCAGAAGAAAAAAAAAAGGGAATTTAAGCCTCTTGATCACTCAGACCATGCAAGACTAATAATCATGTTGTAAATAAGTCAATGAAAACAGTAGTGCAGATTAAGGAAAAATGCTAAAAAGCAGCAAGCAAACATTTCTAACAGATCACAAATAAAATCTACATATCTAGATTGCACAGCTTGAATTACTAAGAATTACTAAGAGTCATGGCTTTTAGAATTATCTTAATAATCTGAAACGATAACTACTATAACAGGAAAAACAATCAAGATAAAAATAATTATTCCTATTTCTTAAATAAGTTAATGGGAAACTTCTGAACATACTCCACATTGCAAAATAACTGAAATCATAATCCTCATCTGTAGCTCTAATACAGCAGAGGTGTTGCTTAGGTGGTTGTCATTCTGGATTTTCAGTATTAGTACATACCTTTCTTACAAAACTTCTTAGTACTCCTTTATCAAACATTTTTGGTGCCATCATAAGAAACTAAGGCTTTGGACTAAAATAAGGCTTTTGAATTCAAGTAATTCTCTTTTCTAAGTAAAACAAAGCCCTTCACAATAAACCCTCTGTATTTCTATAGTTCACAGTGTCTCAGCTTGTATTAATATCAAAAGGAACTAGCATTAAAATACTTTACAGTCCAGAAAAGAAAGAGACTAAGAGATTTCCAACTATAATTACCACACCCAAAACGCAGCCCTTTTGTCAACCCTGAAAAAATTGAAACTCTTTTGCTAATAAAGCAAACAGGATGTAACTTGAAGCAGTAGTATCAATTCACAGACAAACCTGAACATATTCCACATTTTCAAAAATGTCTCCGCGGTGATAACGAACAGGCTGATCCCACTGACAGTGCAAGCTATGCTGCTGGTTGCCCAGTCTGCAAATCTGGTGGTTCCCTGCAGAGCACAAAGTATTATTTTATACAAGAGAAGTGTGGCTTCTGAGGAGACAAAGGCAGCACACAGTCAACCTCTCTGCCCCGTTTGGTCAATCCTTTTTATTTACTCCATTAGCCCAGAGGAAACTCCAACTTCAAAAGAGTCAAAAAGAATTCCCCATTCAAGAATATACTGCAATCTCTTGTTTTAATGAGCAAAACACAAGAGCCACTCAGGGCCATCTTAATATATGAAGAAGTTATATCCTGACACTTATCTGAGTATGTGCAGTATTTCACTGCTTTAATGAGCATGAACACTAAAGTTGTACCTAATTGAGCTTCTTTTGCCATCTGTGTCTCATGAATGATGTTCCTCAAGATTTGTTCCTCCTGGATGAGCTTGTACTTGTCTAAAACATCTTGTTGCCTAAGGTAATGGTCATGCTGCTTCTGATATTCCTTTAATTCATTTAATGTTCGTTGAAGTGATCTTGGAAATTAAACAGAGAAGATTTACTTTGAATGCTTTCTAGAATATCACCTTTCCCTACACGGTTGCGCATTTTCAGCTCTAGGTATCTTAAAAGTACTCTTATGCTTAATTCTATTGCATAACCAAAGAAACAGAGAAATTTAAAAACAATTCTTCTTGAAATGTAAATGCAACAGAACTACAGAAGTTTGATTGTATGCAATTGCCACTGGGATACTTTAGTTACCTATGCTGGGCTTCCAGTTTTTGCTCAAGCTTTTGCTGGCATAGGACAGCATGCTTCCTTTTTACAGCCTGCTCAAACCCTGGTTTGGCCTGTAGAGCATGATCATAACACAGGACCGAGTGGTTGTACTCTCCAAGCATCTGACGAATGACCGAGAGAGAGAATTAGCCATTGTGCAGTAATATTTAATGAACAATACTCAGTTTTTAAAGAAGCCATTAACCTAAATTTTAATTTATGGTAACAAGCAGTCTGTCATTTTTTGACACTCAAGCCACTTTATCTATTAAAAGCAGCGGAAGAATTTTACTGGAATTTATTTCAAAGTGCAGATAAAAGACAGATTTTTGAATAGAACTATCCTGACAGAATCTTAAGCATTAAGCATGAGATGCATGCGGAGCACAAGACATTTTGTAGAAGAGTAAACCATTACAAGTCAAGACTTAGAAAATAAAGATTGTATTTACTGCGTATATATTTCCTAAAGTGTAATAGCTGGTAAAGAAGTCACTGTAATCCAGAGCTGCATGAACCACAATAGCTGCATCTGCAGAGAAGTGAGCCCGGTGCAAAATATTTGCCAAATTTACCAGTGCAATGTCTTTATTTTGCCTAAAAGAATAAGAAAAAATAAAAAGGAAAAAAAATTTAAAACCTAATTTTAAAGGAAGGTCAGACTGTAAGAAACATGCACAAGGCTACAATAATTTGCCAGTCACACATTAAAATATAACACTTGCTAAAAAAAATGCCTCAGCTATTTATATGCTTAGTATAGCACATAGAGACCAAGAACACAGATTATTCCTTAGGATATGGTCTTAGAAACCAAAACCTGTTCACTCATTAGGACAACTAGAAAAGCTCTCTGAGAAGAAATCCTTACCTTGAAGAAAAATGAAGGGCACGCATGGCACATTCTACTACTTGGTACGGCTCGTTCTTTATTCGCCAGTAAAAAGAAGCCATGTTATAAAGTACCCAGGAAGAAGAGTTCTGCAATAAAGAGAAACACATCAACTGTACTAACTACTAACACATGAACTGAAAGGTTAATCAGGGCTTTCATTACCATGGGATGAAAAGCTGAGCACCAAAGGTGGTGCTCAGCTGCTCTAAGCTATCCTCTTCCACTGGAAAGCTGCCATTTGGCAACAGTTGTCAATGTTTAGGAACACTGAACTGGCATATTAATGTATTAAAGAAAGAGAATTTCTGCATTTCAGGCAGATAAAAATACAAAATGAGGTGAAATCAGAGGTCACAGTCACTCAAGCATCAGTAGCTTAGCTGGAGTTCAGTGAGGGTTCCTAGATTTTTGCAGGTAGACATTTAACAAAAACATACACACTTCAGTACTGTTGTTACTTCTTTGCTCTTCAAGTACCTATATTTTTTGTTTAAAAAACTTATTACCTTAACCAAGCAATGAATGTGGCTTGCCAGACAACATAACTACGTAAGTCCTTAAAGATGACAGTAAGTATCTGTTTACTGACTTTGCTGATACCTTCTCCTACCTCTACTTGCCTACCAGAAAATGGTCTTAGTCTACCTTTTGAAGCTGAAGTGTAAACCAAAAATACACATGCAAAACTGGATCTGATTGCTTGTACGAGGTTTATCTAATCTCATGAGACTTCTCCAGCAGTCTTTTTTGTGCACCCAGTAAGAATACACTGTCATACCTTCATGAGCCCGTCATAAATACGGTGACCTATTTCCTCTATACTTCTTCCCAGCCTCCGGGATAAGTATGTGAAGATTGGATCTTCTTTAGGTAACAGGGGTGCAGAAAGATTAACCCTTTCTTGGACACCCTAAAATAGAAATTGAATACAGGTATTTGCTGACACTTAAGAGTAGAGAAATATAAACAAAAGCACGACCCCTGGGAAAATGTACGGCTTGCTTATTTTATAATCTTATCTTCCTTTCAAGATCTCTGAGAATTGCTAGAACAATTTCACCTCTGATAAATAATAATATATATTATTGCGAATAGGAAAACATTAGAAGCAGCCAGAAGCAGCCTTTGCTTGTGAATTCTACAGGGGAAATATTCAATTCTGGTAGCATTGTGTATCTGGCAGCTACTGATTTCACTAATGACCACTGAAGCACTTAAATCAGGATTGTGAGGTTACCTGCACACAATGGAAGTATCCCTACACCTCTTCTCTTTCTTCCTCCCCCAAATACAAACATACTTCTCTCAAAAATACATCCAGACCCAGGAACAGAGCTAAAAAGTGTTTAGCTATAAGAAAATCCTGATTTGTTGATGAAAAGACTTGCAATAAAATACATATCAAGATAAAAGCACTAAAGCTGCATCTGCATTAAAAAATTTGCTCATATAATGCTGATGACAAAACCAATTTTCCTACTCTTCCACTGCAACTTTTCTAAAGCAGCTGAACTTTTTACTAGTAGGGAACAATTATCTCATCCTCTCAGTTAGGGCTTGGCATTCAGATACCAGACAGACATTCAGGTTTGTTAGGAGCTACCAACAAACCTGCAAACAATTTTCTGATCCTGAATCTTCATACATTTTAATGACCCTGCTCAGTATTCTCCAAATTTCAACTGAGACAATTCACAAGCTAGTCACAGTCCCAATGAAAGCTACAATTTGCTACTGAAACGTGTTATAAAAACAAAATACTAAATTTTCTTAAAAATATCCTCTAAAATAAGGTAAAGAAAACCCCAAAAGAAAAGCTGTATACTTCATGGAACAGGTATAACCTTCAGTAACCAGGTACTTTAATCATGGCCCAACTGTAGTTTTTAAAAAGGGTGAAACAGTCTTGAAAGATTACAATACGTTTCAACCTTGAGTGAGAATTGCCAGCAGGAGGTTTTCTATTCCTCCTCCTAATGGGGAAAAATACTTACTTGCATTTGCTCGCTTACCCGTAAGTGCTGAAAAGCATGAATACTGTATGGAAGATCTAGAACTTTTGTACAGTCTGGCTGCTGCAGGTCTGGAGGCACTGGGGACTTTGTGTCTATATAGTCTTCAGGGCTGAGGACATAATAACATAATACAGCAGACTACAGATTAAAATAGTGCAGAAGTTTGTAAGAGACAGTATGATAGCTGATATAGAGAGTACTCTGATTTAAACAGAAACCCCATTTGGGCAATTAGACCAGTTCTGCTGCCTTCCCAGATTGCAGTTGTATCAGGCTGTCATGGCTATAGGATAAAGTAAATAAATTTGTCTGCTTTAGAGAAAATATCAACATTTGGATAGCCTCCAAAATGTATCAGTGTCAACCTAGTGTATCACTGCTATGATTAATGATCCATCTGCCAGGCAAATGGCAATGCACTCAGACTCTTCAACTGAAACAAACAAATCAATCCCAAATACAAGTGATGAGAAGTCCAAATCAAGGCATATGAGGATAAAATTGATCTTTTCCCACTTCAAGTACTCATGTGATTATGATAAAAAAAATAAAACATCTAAAACAAAACAGTCATCCCTGAAGATGAATTACCAATAAGGCTGAATGTCAAGTACACTGTCTGCACATCCTTCACTTGCTAAACACAAGAGACAAAATATGACCAGAAAATTCAACAAGCTTGGTAATCAATAGAATTTCATTCAAATTTAAGTCAAGGAAGTTTCTACTAAAATAAATATCTAGCTCAAAACATTGAAAGTGCACTCAAGCAAAATCATCCCCCTTCTACACGATATATTTCACTTTGATTCGCATGTCTGGTCACATCAGTACACAGAGCAACAGTGGTAGAACAGGGAACAGAAAGGAAAAGTTTCAGTTTGGGGGAAACAGCATTTGTGTGTTGTACTATTCACAACTACTATTCCACAGTAACACAAACTAAAAACAGTCAACTAAAGAAAGTCAGTGCTAGTAATTTTGCACTTGTATTTAGAGGTACTGTTGATTTTTTTTTCCATCAGTAAAAATCTCAGAATATAAAGCATTTGATTACCGGATGTCTTTGCTCTCTAAGGTGATGTATGTGCCATCGTACAGATCGAGGTCCCCCAGGGGCACCTTTGCTTTAATGCAGTCTGGATCTTCTTTATTATGCCTTTGTTCCAGCCCTGTGTCTCTGTCTTCATTTTCCTCTATATGAATCTTTTGAGCAACTAACTGTTTCTGTGGGAAAAAAAGGAAACAGAAGCATATATACTGATGAAAGAAAACTCTATAGTTGTTAGAATTCAACAATCCAACTCTTTCCTTAAAGTTCATTTGAAAAAAATCTAAGAAACGCTCATTAAATGTTGGGAGTATTTTCTTATCCTTTGTAACATCTGTAGGTAATTTTTGGATTTGGATGGCATAGAAATACTTCTATTAGAGATAATACAACCTGAATGAGCCTTTATTTCTCCTGTTGTGCCTAAAAGGCGGACTAGCAACATTCCAAATCCATGGTAGGCCATTTAGAAAAAAAAGAAATGGTTGCTAAGAGTACCTCAAATTTTTCGCATTTGGCCCCTTTTTTTCCACTCTAAGACCTTCTGGAAATAATATGAGACATTGTAACAAAGCATCAACACCATCATCTTAACCATTCAGTGTGGTAAGTACAACTGAACATTAGTACATGTGGAAAGTACTGTACATGAATACATGTGAAATGAGAAAACCTGCATTTTTAATTAAAGCCATACACATTTCATTACATGCTACTGTGAAACAATACAGATACATACACTAGCAGCAACTTGCACAAGAACTTAAAATAGGTAACTTCTGCTGAAAGTCGTTTGTATACCACAGGCTGTACATTAGTAACTTCCACACCCACAACCCATGCCCCAAAAAGCTTGTGAGCTTGTGAGCATTATTCTATCCACAGCTAAAATGTCCATTGCCACAAAAAAGAGTATACCCTGATGAGAAAGACTGGCTGAATAGTCCCACCAGGGGCAATTCTGCTTATTTTCCTTTCTCCCACTTCTCCCATTCACCTAAAGCTACCTCTGGTGTTCATCTTGCTTTCCACTTTGTTAGTTATCCCAATCTGATAAAAACAAAGCTGGCACAAGAAAGGAGTGCATGGCCACAAGGGCTGTGAGCTGTTTGCTTACCTAACCACTATTATATTTAAAGTTCAGATTATCAGTTGAAAGTTCATTAAAACCCTTTTAAAAAGGTTTAAAAACCCTTCTCAATAATAAAGCGGCTTGAAGAAAAACAGGTGATTTGCCCCCCGTTCTTCTGAAATACACTACAACAGGATCAGTGACTTTATCCAAAAATGTTAGGATTTATGGCTAACAACAGGGAATGATACAACTGGAGACCAGTTAGACAGACTTGAGGCAAAAAATTCTTGAGATCTGAAAAATTTTTCATCCTTTCACTGAAGAAGAACTTTGTCAATAATAAATTATTTTCCCCATCTAAAACTATCACTATAAAGTCTATGGAAAAAAAAATCTATTTTCAGAAATTAGTATTTAAATGTTATGCTTTACCTCCAGTTCTTTGAGGTAGTTAACTGTTGTTTCTTGTCTCATTAGTATTACCAAATCATGTGGGTTTCTCAAGTTCATTGGTGAATCCACCTGTAAGACATTTTAATAGTACATCATGTAAGACATTTTCCTACTTACAGTGTTTTTAAAAGAAGGTAGTTATGTCTATTTAATTAGTTTGTCAGTTCAGAGGTTTTCTGTACAATCAACATTCATAATATGTCCATTATGAAAATCCATACTTCAAACAACACTGTCATTTGAGAATCCAATTCAAACTATGCTTTAATTTTAAACCTATTTAAATTTAATCAGGCACACAAGTTCTAAGCATAAGAGGCAAATAAATTTCCACAACAAACATTACTAATAGTACCTGCTGCTGAAATACTAGATACCTTAAACTGCAATCATAAAAACTCATTTTGTTTTGTAACTTCAAAATTCAGGTGAAGACTGAAAACTCTGTTACAGAAGACCATGCTACAGTTTCCATAGCTACCCACAGGAGTTCACAGTTCCATGAAGAGGGACATTAGAGACAAGTCACAGATGGAGCAGTTACATGTCATCCCTGCTGGGCTCAGTGAACCACAGCACTTCACCCCAGGGCTGAAACACCCCAGCCTTGTCCTCATGCCAAACTCTGCTGTCTCACTGGGTGGGGAAAAGTCCCTGCAGTGGAGAAGGTGGAGTAGCAGCAGCTGAGCTGATGCAAAGGCTCACTTCCAGGCTTGCAGCCCTCTTACCTGCCACATGTCAGTGTGATAGCAGTTCACTGGCTGCACACCAGCTGCAGGGACCACCAGGATCTCCTGGAAGCTATCCCAGACTCAGGAGCTGAAAAGAACCTAACTCCCTCCTGGTTGCATTGTCTGAACTGGTAAACTAAACTAGTTGATTAAGGATTCAATAAGCATGAGACCAGAAATAAGGAAATAGGAGTATGTGATGACAGGATGAAATGTCAAAGAGACAAGGACACACATTTTCAACCTGACTGTTAGATGGTCTACATCAAGACGTTTTTCCTGGACCTGCTCAGTTTCCATTCAAGCTTTCAGGATACAGAACTAGCTGCCGCATGAAGATGCGAGCACTTACCTGTTTGTAAGCACTGATACTTCTAAATGGGCTGTCCACCCCATGACATTTGTGCAAACTTGGTGACATTACAATTTAATGGAAAAGTCTGCCATATATACAGGTGCAGGAGAACCTCCTGAGCTCCAGCTCTTCCTTTTTTGTCACCTTTCCAAATAGCTTGGGCAAATTTCTGTTATACTCTCTTACTGCATCTCCAGCATATTTTCTGCCCATTCTAATGTGTCCTGTCAACAGATTAAGCCTTGGGTCATATTCTCTGGTTGTGAGTCAGATAGGAAGCTCAAATCTACCTTCTTTGGACTACTGACTCTGAAGTCTACATTTGCTGCAATATTCTTGGCTCGGTAAGGACCTTGTCCTCTGAGATTTAAACACTTGTTTCTTTTACTAACTCCTCAGCATGGTTTTCCCTAAATTTGGCAAAGTATTCCTTTCCAAACCAAAAGCTGCTGTGCTTCTTTCAGTAGGGTGCCATTTTGATGGGCAGCTACCATCAAAACAGCTATACAGTCCAAACAGTAATATACACCTCATTTTCTCCCTTAGCAAATTAATTCTATTATATCACCAGCTGAATGGAAAATAATGGGTGTTACTGACACAAGTCCATTTTTACACTATTAATTTGAAGATTATGGAATCAGCTGTTACAAATAAAGGATGACCAAGTATCCACCATGATGCAGAGAAGCACAGAAAATACCATTTCAAAAAAACCTAATAATTCTGTTATTTGAAATATTAAAGTCTGCAGCATTTTATTTACAGTCATATTTCTTATTTCCTCCTATGGGCCCCACCTCACTTTGAACTGGTTGCACACAAAGTCAGAGATATGCACAGAATGTAGAAACTGTTTATGCCTCATTTGCTAGAGAAACTACCATGGTATGTGCAAATGAATGAGATACGAATTTGCAAAGAAAATAAGTTTAATTGTGTTTAAAGCATTTCATCACCCATTCCAAAATAGCACTGTTCATCTGACATCTAAAGGCTGCTTGCATGATACTACACAGTCACTGAGGGAAAAGTCAACTATCAGCTCCACTTTCAGTGACAAACAGCATATGGAGACATTTTTGGAGAAAGTTATGCAGATCACCAATTAGAAAAACTTATTCTGAAAGATGAAAGACCTTGGCTTATCATTCATTCCAAAACAGAATGACATTCAGGGTCAGCTTCTGTTTTTAGCTTTTGGTAAGACAGCCTCATGAGAGTTGGGTCTGAATTTAGTATTGAGAATTTGGAGTGGTATGTTACCAACCCAGTGTGTGTGGGTTGACAGGAAAGCAATGCAGTAAGCACCACATTCCCATCAACTATTATCTGGCAGCAGAAACCAAAGTGGCAACAACAATCAAACAGCAATATTACTGAATTAATTAATAAAGTTACATCGATTCATCGGGAAATCATCCCAATTAAGGATATTTTTCTTTAGTCTTCAGGTTTTCTTCCTGACTTCCACTCAGGTTGTCACCAGCAAATAAGTACTTTTTAATACAGCACAATCCTTCAGCCTTCAGTATCCTTCAGTAGAAAGTTATCTTTACCAGTGTGTAAACACAAAGCTCCTAACACAGAACTTTAGTAGTTGCATTGGGTTTGCATGGCAAGGGGTGACTTCTGTGAGAAGCTGCCAGAAGCTTCCCTATATCCAACAGAGATGACTCCAGCTGGCTCCAAGATGGAGTTGCTGCTGGTCAAGGCCAAGCCCATCAGTGACTGTGGCAGTGCTGCTGTGATAACACATTTAAGAAGGAAAGAGAAGTTATTGCAGCCAGAAAAGAGAGAAGTGAGAATATGAGAGAGAAACAGCTCTGTAGATACCAAGGTCAGTGGAGAAGGAGTGGAGAAGGTGCTCCAGGTGCCAGAGCAGAGATTTCCTGCAGCCTGTTGTGAAGACCACGATGAGGCAGGCTGTCCCCTGCAGCTCTTCAGGGAGCAGAGATCATGTGCAGCCTAGGGAGGACCTCACACCAGAGCAGTGGATACCCAAAGGAGGTTGAGAACCTGTGGGAAGCCCACAGTGGAGCAGGAATTTTGGCAGGACCTGTGGTCCTCCAGGAGACCCATACTGGAGCAGCCTGTTCCTGAAGAATGGCATTCTGTGAGAGGGACCCTGAGCTGGAGCACTTTGTGACAGCCCATGAGAAGGAACCACACTGGAGGAGCTAATGGAGGACTTTCTCCTGTGGAAGGGACATGACACTGGAGCACAGGAAGGAGCTCTTCCTTGGAACTGACCACAACGCCCATTCCCTGTCCTCCTGCACCACCCGGGGGGGAGGAGGTAGGGAATCAGGAGCAAAGTCTAGGAAGAAAAGGATGGATTGAGGGAAGGTATTTTTAAGATTTGCTTGTATTTCTCATTACCTTACCCTTATCTGATTTGCAATAAATTAACTAATTTCCTCAAGTTGAGTCTGTTCTGCCTGTGGTGGTAAATGGTGAGTGATCTCTCACTGTTCCTGACCAAGCTCTTGAGCTTTCCCTTTTATTTTCTTTCCCCTGTGCAGCTGAGGAGTAATAAACTCCCCTTCTCTGCAGGGACAGACAGATGGTTTCTGAACTGAAACTTATTCATCTCAGATCCAGTCAGCAATACTTAATTCTTAAGTTCATTATCCAGCTTTTTACAACACCCCTCTCTACATCAAACACATTTTCTTCACAGTGCCAGCCATTTCTACAGCTGGAAAGAGACAAAGCTGACGTACTCAGCTGTGAAGAGCACCAATACTGTGTTTGCCACTGAGGGCAGTAATGCCACCTCATGAAGAATACAGTGAGTAAATTACAAACACAGGTCTGCATCTGGATAACCTGCACAGCACAGATATGGGTAGCAGCAGTGGTAAAGATTAGTGGGAAGCAGGAAGACACACTTGAAGCCCTGCAGGGCTTTCCCCATGGACGCTCACACTTCCCTCACTCGTGCTCAGGCTCTACATAGCATCTTCCTGCTTTCCTGTGCAGCCACATCCCCAAACCAGGAAAATTATACCCTGAATAAAAAGATAAAATATGCCAGAACTTTCTTGTGAGCTACTGCTTATTAAAATTCAAAGAGATAGCAACATACCACAAAGATCTGGAAAAGCCCTCAGAGCTTCACTCACTAGCCAAATAATTCTTTAGCCAGAAATACAATAGTCCAAATAAAAGACATTTGATGGATACTGGAGACTATTCTGGATTATGCCACCTTCTTCCCACAACAAGACTCTAAGTAGATTTCAGAGGATACTGGTTTCACACAGTCTCATGTCATGCTTGTGCTCTTACAAACACTTGCTGCCTTCACCCCTCCATGCAAAGTCTCTTGTGCCTCATCACCCTGATTCAGGAGTCCGACGAGTGAAAAATACACAGATACCGTGACTTAGACCACCTTTTTCAAAGTGTAAGCAACTCTCTACAAGGCTCCTCTGGGATAAAACCGAACAGACTTCAACCTACACAGCAAACACAGCCCCACGGTGTGGAGAGTGGAGACTCCTGCACCAGAACAGGTGCTTTGTCCAACTTACTAATTTTTTACTTGAAGTGTTTGGCTGATGGCAAAACACCCCATTCACTTACTCTTCCTCCAAAGTGCTGAAACTGTGACATTCAAGATGAAGCGCTTGAAATGCAAGAATTTGACTTCAATTCCAACACAGTAAACAGGGGAAAAAAAGTAGTGCTGAAAAGCTTTCTTTGAACCTTTGACAGCTACTGTAGTTACACTGCAGAAAGCCTGCCAGTAAAACACTTTTAGAATAAGTGTTCTCTGTTCAACTTTGCCCAAAGGTGAAAGTTTCTTTATAAAGCACAGTTCAAATTTATTCACTGTCACAAAGTACACCAAGAACCTCATTCAGCAAGAAACACACAGAATTTGTGTAATGAAAAAAAGACATCAAGTTGAATCAAACCCTGAAGTTTTAGTCTCCTATGTTACCTGCATATATCAAAGCCCCTCAGCAATTAGACTTTTAAGTTTTGCTAAACCTTCCAGTATATTTTTCCCAACAATCCATTATATTGCACCAGGAAGAAAATTTTTTAAATGATGGTGGATGAATGCCTCAGTCAAGTGTTTTTAAGTAAGGCTTTTTTTAAAGTATTGTGGAAACCTCACTGTTAACTGAGGCACAGGCACATCAAAATCAGAGCAGCTGTTAGTGCCTCTGCACATCCTAAAAGCAATATACTTTTATTAGATTTTCTATTAATTTCTATTAATGATTATTAGATTTTCTAATAATCTAAAAAGGCAGATTATTAGAGAAATAAGATGGAAAACACTACATCAAATGATGGCGTACAGAAAAATGGGATCCCTACATTTGTTTTATAGGCAGTGGATGTTTTGTCACAATACAAAATAAAGCAAATTCGCCCTCCAATAGGCTGGAATTTCTTGCAGTCTTGAAGGGGAGCCAAGATCTAAAAACTACTGCTTGTCTTTTGGTATATTTTTGTTGTCTTGAGATACTTTATACTCCAACATGATGCTACATGGCATTTCTGAGGAAGCCACAAAAAAACCTGTACAGGTTTCAATGCAAGACAAGCTACAAAACTGGAAAATAAATTCTTTGACTCATCCAAATGATGAGTAGGCAATGTCAGAAGATATTGTTCCAAGGGATGTCACTGAAAAATTCACACAGAAAAATGATGTTGAAATGAGTTTTTATAAGTACTGAGCCATTTAAAAGCTTACTGCTGCAGAACCTGTTAGCAAACAGCACTAGATATTTTGATATTATTAATACTAGCTGTGCTATAGGGAAAACACAAATTTTGAACACTTGAAGCACTTCAGAAATAAAACCTAACAAAGTTGCAGTATTTTTGAATAGCTCTGCTCAACTGAGATCACACAACCTATGAATACTGTAGGTAACAGATCTAAATACATCAAAGGGAAACAAGACTTTACTGGAACACCATGTGTCCGATGTGTTGCTGGTCATACTTAAGGGTATAAATTTCCAACTTGTATATTCTAGGTAAGGCTTATATTCTTCAGCAGCCATACGTGCAGTTTAATCAAAACAAGAGATGGAGAGATCATTCAGATATACATGTGTAATGAGCAAGTACTTTTTTTCATAAAGGCAGACCGGTTCTTCATGTCTGCTCACTGGCAAATTCTAAAAATCTCAAGTGTTCTATTATTGAAAATACAGTCAGGAAGACTAATAACTAGATTTACAAGATACCGAGAAAAGATTAACCCTGAGCAGTAATTTCTACAGCAAATGAACAACAGAAAACGCATTAATTTTTTCAGTTAAACTTTGCGGGAAATTATCTGGCAGGGTATTTTAAAGCAGGCAGGTACATGAAATAACAGCAGATTTCAGAGTCTTGCTGACTTTGCTCTTTTGGCTTTGGTGGGGTCTTCATGCAAACATGTGCTTGGGCCACTTCCAAGGATACCCTTCAGCTGTGAAGCTCACAATACAGGGAAGGCATTCAGGCACCAAGCATAGCTCTCCCCAGAGAATAACCAGTTTTGAGCAGTTTATTCATCTTTTCAGACTGTCCAACCCTTATTTCAAAGGTGACAGAAAACAGGATGAGAGGCCAGGAAATTGAAGTGTGAGGATTCTAAGAGAAACAGCACCTGGGAACACACTTTGTCCAGTGGATAAAGGCTGTACAAAAACACCAGGAGTTGAGGAATGAGCAGGACACGCCTACACATGGTCAGAACCACTGCTACAGCATTAGGAACTCAAAGACTGAACCACCTCTGCATGTATTACCATGCTCAGCTAAATCCAGACATCATTACTCTAAAGTTTTTCTGTCAGCAGTCAAAACCAGGCATAAGATTACCTGCAGGACTGTGGCAGGTGTGAGGGGCATGGCCAGCAACAGCTGCAGCTCAGCAGCCCT
Organism: Petroica traversi; assembly: GCA_025920805.1. Lineage (NCBI taxonomy): Eukaryota > Metazoa > Chordata > Aves > Passeriformes > Petroicidae > Petroica > Petroica traversi. The sequence continues at coordinate 37,960,483 of JAHLSL010000007.1, forward strand.
TGGGATCTTCCCCTTCGCTCTTCCATCTCAGATGCAAATCTCTGACTGATGAGTTGAGAGCAGTGGAAGCTACTTCTCCACCACTGCTCCACTGAATGAAACATTTGCATTTCTGATGCCACATACAGGCTACCACAAGGCCTATTTTTATAAATTCTGATCGAGTTGTGATTTTCACAGTGACACAGAAATATATAGGCTGTGCTCTCCTGGGAGCAGGCAGTGCTGTTGAAGTGCAGTTCTAAACCCCACCTGGGACAAGGATGTTAAGCAACTCAGCCATTCACCACACCAAATGTTCAGTTTCAAGATTTCTTATACACTTGTGTAAAGGCAGAAAATTTAAAGATTTTTTTGCTTTTTAAACTACTATTTTTTCATACTGCATGAAGGTTTATGGTCCTCTGGTGATCAAGAGATAAGTGCTAAACCAGAACAAGTTTGCCTTTTCTTGAGGAAAAGCTGACCTCTGCCTCAGAACCATCCTGCTTCAGCTCATCACCCTAGGGCTGGATAATACCTAATAAACTACACAACACTCCAACCAACTGAGGTGTCTTTGCACAACCTCATAAAGAAGGACTGACACCTGTTTTGGGGAAGGAATGCTACCACCTTACACACTTCAGTAAAAATGAACCAATTTTTTGGTTTTTTTAGCACACAATAGACTTGGAAGGATAAGAAATTCAGTCAAATAAGAGTTCATACAACCAAGCAAACTAACCTTTAGAGTAAGTGTAAAGCAAGCATTTACCTGTCATTTTCAAGACAGGACTGAGTGACTGCTTAATGTATCAAGAAGACGCTTTTTTGAGCAGCAAATAACTTTTTATTTGGCTGCACTAGAATCTCAGCTTTCCTTGGGTTTGGATGGCTCTTTCCTGTATCCTTGAGCACATGGTCACTGCTCTCATCTCACCCTGTTAGCATACATGTGACTCAGATGCCAGACAGAGTAATGCATGAACTAATTCTAAAGCCATCCATGAATCAACTTGCCTTGCTGCTGCTTGAGGTACACATGCAGTCAAATCTGCACCAAATGAACAACTGGCAGGTACTGTCTCCCCTCTCTACTGCACTAAGCCAGAATTAGGCACACGACAGCACTGCAGAAAATTCAGATGTCACTTTCATTGAGCAGCTGACTGTCTTACTCTCAAATAAGCTAGCCAACACTGCTCTGACTCTCCTCTCCAGATCATCTCTCACGAACTTCAAAACACATGAAAACACATTACAACTAAAACACAATTTTGCCAACTCAGATTCCTTGCCAGGGGCTCTTTGGTCCTGACAACACTTTCTCAATCCTGCTTTGGACCATCTGCCTGGAAGGTTTCTGTGCTTCTTTTAGTTTAAATACTCTGACCGAACTTCTTCAGTGTTTACAGCAGTCCACAAAAAGGCAGCCCTTTGAGTCCCCACCATATTTAATCACCTCCATCAAGGCATCTTTAGAAAAACCCTACCTCAGCTCTGGTATGTCAGGTCTCTGAGCCATGGTAGCAGTTGGTCCCCACCATTAAAGCCATGCATGACTACTGAGACAGTATCCTGCACTGCATTTAATCTGACAATTGGCTGTCCTCTCTTTACAGTGAGTTTCTCTCTTCTCCTGAAGCACACTAGTATTTCTGTATAGTGACTAGCTTCCCTACTGGCAGACAAGCACTGCCTAAAATCAGTTATATATTAGTCTGAACTTTATACTGTGAGTTGTGAAATGGCTTATAAACATGTGCACTGAGCAGATATAATCTCATTAAAGAGACACAATTACTCAGTCCCCGGCTTTGCAGGAGTACACACTTGAAGGTAGACTCAGACTAAAAGAAGAACATGAACTGATGCAGAGAATGATGTCTTTGATCTGAAAAACAGCTACTAGAGCAACAGATACAGCTTGATGGCTTTTTTCTTGATTGCTGAGACTTTGAAATATATGTGCTGGTAATTTGTTTTGTTGCTTAGAAATGCTCACTAGAAACTTGAACAACAGTGCCTACTTAGCAATTACTCCTGTTTACTAGGTGAGATCTTGCTGATATATGGAAAATTGTTCAGTCTGTGTCTATTTTGCCACTGCTGCCAGGTTGTTATACCACCAGGAAATCAAGTCTGAGCCAGGGTATACCTGTGGTCTCGCGTCACAGAAAAGTCAATCTCACTTGAATGTAGTCTCATATTAAACGCTGCACTGTAAGGAGAAACAGCTAAGAGAGATTTTAGGTCAACGATGTAAAATAATCTCACCTTTTCCCCCTCAAATACATTCCAGCAACTATATTTTGTATTTAGGTCAGGACCTGTGACTCCTGCTGTCAGCTCCTCATCCACAGTGCACTTTGGTAACAAGGAAAACAAAGCTCTCATAGCAAACTCAAAACTACAGGGAAGTCAAGTTGTCACTTGTGCTCATCTGAATATTCACAGATAGTGGCTCATTTAGCAGTGAGAATGTCTGGGTCTTACTATCAATTAAGTTTTGCCTACATCTTAATTATATAGGCTTCATTCAGATAAACTGAGGTAATCCAAGTGAACCTCTCTAAAAAGCAAGTAATCTCTGAAGATGTGTTTCCGACTTTAAGAATGCTAATATTTCCAAAATTAAATAATATAAATGCTAATTAATATCACCACTCTTTGCCACCAGCAGACACTTCCAATCAGAGACTGTAGTGCTGGAAGCACAGCAATGAGCAGTGCAAGATCCAACAATGGCTGACCAGCAGCAACATCCCTCAGGGATCAATACCAGTCGTTACTAACACAGCTCTCTACTACTGGCAGTGACAAAAAAGAACCACAAGCTTGGTGTCCTCTGCAAATGTGGGCTGGGGTGGCCATTGCAGGGTTGCAGCAAGGCACGGTGATGGAGAATGGGGTGACAGGGACCTATCTCATGAAGTCAACTGATGCCTTAAGTTTTAGTTTTTCTATTTTCCAGATCAGTACTGCTCTAGTGTATAACTCTAAACCTCCATAGATTGTAAGCTACTGTTCTGTCGTTTTATTCAGACAAAACAATTTCTCCCTAGGCCCAAAATCCAAGGACAACTTGTTTTTACAGGCCCTGAAAAATGTAAACAACAGGGAACTCAGTGAAGCAGAAGAAGGGCAAACTGGAGAATGGGACTCCACTACCTGAAGCTGTAACTGGACAACTGGCTTCTGATATGCAAACAGAGCCAAACCTGTATCTGTCCGAAAACCTGTGTTGGTTGTCCATCTTGGGTGGAGGCTCTGTGAGACCCTTGCACTGCCCAAGGTGCACCCTGTGAAGGCCTTTCAAGAAATACCTACTTCATTCTTTTAACTTGTCTAGCCTCTGCTCTAGGTAGCCTCTTCAGGCATCACAACGACAGCAACCACAAGCCCACGGGATGAAACAGCCCCATGCAGCAGGAAAGACTGGGGCTGAATGCAAAACAACTTTGCAGAAATGGCATCTGGGCTCTGGTGGGGAGAAGGCTGATGGTGAGGCAGCAGTGAGCCCTCGCAGCTGAGGCAGCCAACTGCACCCTGGGCTGGCTCTGAGGGCCAACAAAGCCCAACTAAGGTGGTGAGGGCCCTGGAGCACACAACATGCAGAGTTTCCTACTGCCAATGAATAACAGAGCACCTCAAGTTGGAATGTACCCATGAGTTCTCATGACATGTAACAACTTAATGAAGAATATTCTGCAAAACTCAAGCAAAGGAGCACTCCACAGTGAAGCCCGAGGCTTTTATCCTGTTAACAAGTTAAGAAGGAGAGCTTAAATATTTTGGAATATTGTGTTTCTACCAATGAACTGATAAATCGCTCATGAATCCCCCAAGTGCTGCTGAGATGCTTCTTGAACTCTGACACATTTGGTGCTGTGATCATTTCACTGGGGAGCCCATTCCAGTGACCAACCACCCTCCCTGTGAAGAATCTTTTCCTAATGTCCACTCTGAACTTTCCCTGGCACAGCTTCATTCCAATTCCTCGTGTCCTCTCACTAGTCACCAGAGAGGAGATCAGCACCTGCCCCTCCACTGCCTCACCTAAGAAGTCACAGGCTTGGATGAGATCTCCTGAGAACTCAGCTGAACGAGCTGAGTGACCTCAGTTGCTTCTCCTAAGTCTTACCCTTGAGAGCTTCCATCCTCCTGGCTGCTCTCCCCTGGGAGGACACACAGTCTAAGAGTTTAATGTCCTGATCCTGAGGCACCAACTGCGCGCAGCCCTCAAGGTGTGACTGCACCAGTGCAGTGCAGAGTGGGACAATGACAATTCCTCTGTGCTGCTGGGCAGGTGGAGGCTGTCTGTTACTTCTGCTGTTAACTATTGAACCACTACTACATTTTGGCACTTAAAACAACATTGAAGTTCACTAAAAAACGTGTCCACTGATTCCCCAACACACAAGTAAGTGGAAAAAATGAAATTCAGCGGTGCCATGCACAGTTGGCAATGGTAATAACCACAAATTTAAGTGTCATTTTCATGAGAGCCAGGGAAATGACAGTAAGAGATGCCAAAATGCATCTAATTACAAAAAACTCACTGGACAATTTGCAGCACTACTGAAGAATGTGGCTCCTCATATTCCACACAATAACGTATTTATAATTTGAATTTCCTAGCTGGAAATGGGTGAATTAATTTTGACCATGCAAGTAACAAAAGTTATTCCACAGATACTGTTTTATCACCTCATCTACAGGCACTGAGAACTTGACAGAGGGAATATGAGAATGCCCCTGCTTACAAAGCATTTGAAACTGAAATAGAAAAGCCTACTGCACAGCAGTGGTACAGTGGAAGCTTCTACCTGTACCATCAGTTAGCTGACATCCTGAAAAGCCATTCCTTAAAATCAGTAATTAATTTAGCTAATAAGATGTTCAAGCCATTTTATTTAATTGGATTTTTCCAAGTCACAGGTTCTTTTCATGCAATAATCAAAATCAACACCTGACCCAAATGTTACAATCTACAATCAGTATACACACAGCTGCTTCCAGGCCATTATCATATACTTGCACCACTTCCCTGCTATGTTAAGTGGGGAAAGGAGATGAGATAGCACTGGAAGAGCTGTCATTAATTGATTTATTATTAATAAGGGTGTTAAAGTGCCTGGATCCACCCAGACAGCCAAAGTGCCTGAGAACCATAAAGACACCAGGAGCTTACTGCAGAGAAAAGTCTGCTCCACCTGTCTGAGAGCCTCAATGCATTTTGACAGTAAAACCCGACTAAAATCCTCACAAATGGAAGGTGATAGTGGACATTCACGTCTCCATACTTTTCTACAGGGGAAAGGCCACAGTTTTTGCTACAGCAACCAACTCTTCCACTCCGGAGGGAAACGTTTAGATCTGACACAAAAGTGAATTTCTAGTGTTGCTCCCTTTACAACAAAGAGGAAGGCAAGCAACTAAGAAAAAGCCTAAACGTGAAATACAGATCGACTCTTTCAAGGCGCTGAGTGAACGTGAGGCACAGCCCACCACCAAAGTAAGACATTTGGACTAAACCCACGAGATTCCTGCCGCAAAGGGCGTGCGTGTGCTCCCACACCGAGCGCACACGCCACCGCTTCTCTCCTACGTCCCGCAGGAAGGAAAAGCGGCGGGGTCGGGTGCGGCTGGATGTAGAAAATCGCAAACTCACTGACATCCCCTCCC
>JAHLSL010000007.1:37966552-37983768 GCA_025920805.1 Petroica traversi
CGCCCGCACCCGGAGCAGCTCCGGTAACGGCGGAGCCGCTGCCACGAGCACAAGGCCGGCGTTCAATGCCAACAAGCGCCAGGTGGCGACACGCTGAACGCTTCAATTTAAGAGGTAATTTTTGTCCGGGGCACACTGCAACATTTGCCACGACGGCTCGAGGGAACGGCTTTGTGCCCAGCGCAAACGAAGGCGTCCCTGCAGCCGTTCACGCACAGTTAATGCCAGCGCTCCCAGGAGCTCGGTGAAGAGAGCTCTGAAGGACATATCGTGCCTTTTACCTTCTAGTGCTTTTCAGTTACACAGCTAAACCTGAACTTTTCCTTTCCTGTTCGAGGTGACAGTAAATACCAGCCAGTACCGAGAGAAATCTAAAAATTAGTAAGTTCAAATGTTGTTCTGGTCGATCTGTCTGCATTCCTGCTTCTTGGGAACACCAGAATTGCCAGAGCCTATTAAACAGCAACATTCACCCACCACTCAAACTCATTAAGTAGAAACAAGAACAAGTTTACAAATGGTGTGTCAGTGGTTCAAGGGATTTGGTTTCTCTCAGCCTAGAGAAGATACCCGAGCAAGTATGATAGTTCCTTACTGCTGCCAGAGTTTTCAAATCAGGCTTATTATAGATTGCACAAAAAACTTTAGGCTGCCCTTCCAAGTGGCTCTTGCTCTATCCTAAGTGTCAGGAAAATCCACAAACGCCAGAGGACTATGTCCAAAAAAGGAGACAGAAGAGTCCTGCAGCTTTATTCGAATAAAGCCCACCAGGGCACCCTCCCGCGGAGTTTTCTCTCTCTTTCTCTCTCTCGGTTTTGGAGGGCACAACCTCCTTTTATTCCAACTCCCGGCTGCACGTTGCTCTCTTCCTTTCCCCACTGGCTGAGGTACAGGCAGGTACAGCCTTGCCGAACCGCCTTCCACATATTCCTCACTAAAACCTGCTGTTTTACCCCAAAGATCAGAAACTCCGGCTTGTGCAGACTGCCTGTTTCAGGAGCCGAGCTGTCTGGGCTCTGCAACAAACCTGCTGCCAAAAGTTGGTAGGGACATTAGGACCCATTTCACCCGCATTTTCACCCATCAAATTGTTTGTAGACATTAGCTTTCCTCTCTTAAGGTACTAACAAACTGTATCACACTCTCAACATGGAGGAGTTTGACTAAGACAATGACTGACTCCTTTTCATCGAATTCTCAAGATGTGTAACATGCAGCTTTTGCTGAATAATTAAATTCCCCCTCAAAATTCTGCATTTGAAAGTTGAATTACTTAAAACTTGGAACAGTTAATGCAGTCTTGTTATGATCCACTCCTTTGTGGTAAAAAGCTTCCTGCATCTACAGCAATCTGAGGAGTAACTCAAGTACAACAAAAAGGTACCACAGAACCTCTTTTACTAAGGTGACACAATGTGGCAGAGTATCTGTGAAACAATGAACCAAACAAAATTACAAAATGAATTTATTCCAAAGCTGTAAGGAATATTTACAATTCAACAAGATGGTAAACAGGTGTTTCCACAAGAACTCAGTGTTAAAATTAGATAGGAAACTGGGGAAAAAGAATTGAACTACTGAGGCCACAAGAACTTTGCACATCACCTCTGAAATACAGGAGTCACACAAAGAAAACTCACTCATAAGCTGCTAGTACCTAGTTACTAGTCTAAATACAAGCTATGTTTAGGGTTTCGGATTACATTATCAAATCCCCTCAAAATACCAATTACAGCAGCAAGTGCAAAATGTTTTTTCTTTTTCCTTTTCCCCCTCCCAAGAGAAGATTATTATGTATCTAGTGTCTATTTTCAGAGTTACATTTTGACCTCACAAATTTCTTCTTCAAAGCTTTTAGCCAAGTTTCATAGTTTTAATGCCAAATCAGAGTTCAGCAGCCAGCATGTAATGAAAAATACAAAGTCAGCTCACATGTCCTGGAATGTCCAAAGTTTCCTACCTACTGTTCCAGAGTTAAGCAAAAACAGACTTTGAATTTAGCATCATCAACAATGTTTCTAACTTTGACATAATTTTGGTACTCTGGCCTTCTGATTGTAGTAATAAATATCAAAGAGTGTCAATGAAAACACCTGAGTCAGATTCACAAGCAAATACAAATGGAACTAGGGTGGGAAAACATCACCTGTGGATACCACTGGACAAAAAAAAAAAAAGAAGGCTAAGAAGTACTATTCAATCTTCTAAAGCCTAAGGTATTTTACATCAACATGCTCTGAAACACTTAATTAAAATTCTTTTCCTGTCTTGACTTCTTTTTACTATATGCTAATTCCTTTACAATGTTGAATGACCTGAGAAGTTAAAATTTTGAGTGGTGAGGATAAAAAAAAAGCATTGTGCTCTTACATTGTATTTTCTGAGTGCATACCAGTAAATAAAAATCTCAAGTTGCTATGAAAAAAAAAATAGCATGGAATTGTTAATTTTTCCACCTGAATCAAATTACATAGCTGGAATTTTTCAATGTTACCCAAAATACAATTTTATTTATATATATATTTAATGCAACTATTGGTTAAAAAAAAAAACCCCAAAACACACACACACAAAATCACAAAACAAGAAAAACCAACCAACCAACCAACCCACCCTCAAGTGCCAACTAATCCAGAAATCTGCAAAAAACAGAAAAGAGCCAGAAATTTATAAGGTCCAGCTCCAGCCCATGAAGCTTAATCACTGCACCAGTCTTTACCCATTCCTGAAATAATTCGTCATTTATTGTTTTGGTTTTTTATGCTATTCATTTACTGAGATTTCACGGCATAACTATATGCACATATTCATATTAAACATTAAAATTAATTTTCAAAACATCACTTTTGTATTACAATGCACGGAGAAGAGTAAGATGTGCAAACCAAAAACTGTCACATTCTCCACATCTCTAAGTTAGAAGATTGCTTCATGCTACAAGCAAAACAGATTTCCAGCCATGTTGCAAACTTTAAAAAAACCAGCATGTATTTAATTCAATTCAATTAAAGAAAGTAAATCAAAGCAAATTTAACAATGGTACTCTTCTCCACATATTGCAAAATATGGTTACAGATGAGGAAAGGATTACTTCAGCTGCTAAGCTTATCTAACACATATCTCTGTTGTCATGCCTTTCCTGTCCATTACTTAATACATAAACTCAATTATATAGTTTCAGTTATGCAGTAGCTGACTTTTAGGTTAATATACAAACTGTCAAGATGCAGCTTTTGATGAATCATCTATGCTCTTTTCCAATTTTGAATCCTGAAGACACTTCAAAAGTAAGAACCCAAAACTGCTGACTGTAAGCATCCAAAAATACAGTTGCAGTTTCACTATGGACAAGTTGTAGTCCGTTAGAAAAGTAGATCATACATACAAAGGTATAAAGAACATTTAAGTCAGTCTCAATGGAAGGCAGTCCTTGAAGAAAACAATGCTCCAAGCAACCTTGCTGAGTAGCACTTTCACTTTAGCCCTTCAGGGGCATGGAAGATTTAGCAGTCTTCTCAGTAGATTCTTCCTCGGCTACGATTGCCACGTCCTCCCCAACCTCTTCCTCGTCCACCCCGGAAACCACCTCTTTGCTCTGAAATAAGAGTCAAAATTGTTCAGGCAGTTTTTTTGCTGTATACAGATCCAAACTGAGTAGCAGGATCTGGAGGTACTGAAGGGCCACTTCAGTCTCTGAGGCTATGCCTGCTTATGGACCATGAGACTGCTGAGTTATGTTTTGGTGGAAAATGGATCCCACTTATTGTAAAAGATTAGAACTAACCCATCTAATTTAAGTGCAGTCTTTCTGCATACTAATATTGTGATACATTACTATCCCTGTAATTGAGGACTATATTTGGACCAATCCATCACTACAGAATTGAAAACCGGCTGCCTAGCTCTTCCTCCTGTTAAATAACACAATATTAATCTTGAGGTTTGACTTGCTACTAGTGATTTTATAAAATGATGGAAAAACACAACTTTGTTCTTCTATCTGTCCTTTTCTATCCTTAATGTTATCATTATCACATTATTCTTCTTTCTGGGGCTGATATCTTCATTCAATTACAAATCTTAGCTAGAGATGGATATCACACAAACTATTTGTATACTGTATAAAGTTTTTCCCTTCTCTTTGTTAAGAACAAAACTAACCATAGCATAAAAATCCCTGATGACACAAACCCTAATAGTTTACATAATTTCTTTGGATTTGTTTGAAAATGTACCAAATCCTCATTCCCCTTTTGTGATTTCTCTTTATTTACAGTCTTAAAATTCAGGTTATATTAATCTACAGAGAGAACCTGCATGCTTGTTTTAAAGGCTACAGGAATCAGAAGTTGACTGACAAGGCTGAAGCACTAACAAGGAACAGTAGCTTTGCCAATATTTTTTATCAGTTTTTCAACCTGTGGGTGACAATTTGTCATAGCAGACTCTTTACTTGGCAGAGGTAGGACCAGTGGGTCTACAGGGAAGACAGGAATGAGCTGCTGCCATTGCTGAGCCTACTCATCCAGTCTGCAACTGCTCTTGTGCTTCACCCAGAAACCGCAAGGCAGATTCAGTGTTTGGGAGCACTAGGACACAACTGTGTGCATGCACAGTGAACCTGGCAATTCCCAGAACTTCTGGATCAGGTCTGCAACATCAGCAGTGGCTGTAATAGGAATGCAGCACAGGTTCAGTCGTGTGACAGTAAGTGACCCAGCTCTGCCATTTGCTGCAACTGGCCTGTTCAATGGGAAACTGGTACACTGTGTGTTGTAACAGAGAACACAATAGTTCCATTACTAACCCTAGGTATTAAAACACTACTAAAACTAGCTTGCAAATGATGTAAGCCATAGGCTGGTAACACTCTAACACTGCAATACATCAAAAATTCAGGACAGTACAATCTGATCTTCCAAGAATGTGATATTTATTTGCCCCATTCCAAGACACAACTATCACTAGATTAAGTTTTTCCAAGCTGCCTAACTTACCGTAAGAAAAACTACCCAGGTTACTGCTGTATTTTCCACTGGGAGGATTGTATATTTGCCTGGCATCTCTTTTTGGTCCTGCTGAAGCTTTCTTTGGGGGTGAACTTGAGGTTGTATCTTCACTTGCTCTTTTTTGACTGACAGAAGAAAACAAAAACATATCATTACACCCCTGTGGTGACAAGTACAGTAATAGAAGTTCAGCCACAAAGAGTAACCACTGGAAGCCAGCCAATGACGATGCCCTGAATAATAATAATACCTCAAAAGAGAAGTGAGCAAGCCTCCAGTTGATTCAGTCTTTAGTATCCCTAAAGCAAGATTAAGATAATTTCTCCCCACCCACAGGATGGGTGTTATTTTTGATATGAAACTTTTAGCTCACGTGCCGTCTGTATTGAACAGACACAGCTTGGGAGGTTAGTTTTTACCGTTTACAAATTAAACCCCACTGTTTTCTTTTTTTGTATGAAGAATTCTTACCTTACGTCTGCCTTCTGTACTGGTTTCCAGGACAGTGTGACTGTACTTTTGTAAGAAGGAGGAATGTGGAAGAGATCCTATGGAGGCAAAATTAGACAGTTTACAGTTAAATTCATGTTAATTGCACTTCAAAATTTTAGCTGAGACTCCTGAATAACCACTACTTTCCAGTAATTTTAAATCTTTTTGTCCCATGGCAGAGAGAGAAGGCAGTAGCTTACTGCCTTATCCAGCTGCCTTCACTAGGAAATTCAAGTAGGATTTATCTTAGCAGAACAGTGTTTTACACTGACCAAATACTGAACTACAGACTAGTCTGGGTTGGAAGGGATGTTTAAATACCATCTACTTCAACGACCCTGCAATGAGCAGGGACAGCTTCCAATAGATCAGGTGGCTCAGACCCCCATCCAATTCAACCTTGAATGTTTCAAGGAATGAGGAATCTACAGAGAAAGCACAGGCTTTCTCTCCTTCCCTGTGCACATCAAGCATCTTACAATGACCTACAGTGGCTCCTACAGGAAAACATCTGATATCCCTAGGATGGTACAAGGGTGGGCCAATATGGTGGGTCAAGTTTTTGGTTTATTGTGGTGAGTGAAAGTGAGAGTGAAAAAGAGAGGAAAAGGGGGTTAGAAGAAATCAGAATGGTTTCATGGGCTTCAGATGGAAGTCTCCTTCTTGCATCCACCTCTTCTAGACTTTTTGGAGAAACGGGTTCTGTACCGAAGTATGTTTTGCCTCCTCCTTTACATCTCCTTGCACCTCTTTGAGCTATTCCTTACTCCCCACTGACACTGCAGGAAAGGGAAATGACAAGGAAATCCAGAGACCCCTAAACAAGCAAGGTAGTCTTTTCCTGGGGACAACTGGTGCTGCAAGAAAGGGTGTCCACTCCCTATCCCAAGAGCAACAGCAGCAGCAAAAGCTAAGCTGCCAGCAGGATCAGCAAGATCCATGTCTCTTCAGAAACGGCAAAGCAGCCCCGACTCTGAGCTGGCTACCACCAACTAACACAGTGCACAATAACACAATACAACTTGGTTCAAATCTGTTCCTTTCTTCTGCACAGGCTACTCTGCTCTGGGAATTTATTCCTTCAAAATATGAGGACTCACCTTGATTAAAACATTAATGTTATTGGTTATCTTCAAGGCAACCACTTTAATCTTGTTCTGTAAAAAAAGCAGGCACCACTGAGCATGCAATAGCTTTATGCCAACCTCATTTCATGAAGTCATAACACTAAACTGACTGCTCTTCCTAGTGAATTGCTACAATAACAGTGATAGTGAAAGTTGTGTACATTTCTGAGTTTTTATCACAGCTGCTTTTAAGGTTCTTTACTTTCATACTAACTAGTTGCTTTTAATGTTCCAGTGTAGTTCCCACTGGTGGTTTTTTTTTTGCTCAACATATAAAAATGTCCCCTTCAAAACAAAGCACAGACCAAAAATAAACCAAATACATGGGGCTGCAGAGAGCAGCTAACAGTTGATACTAGATCATCTTCACTTGCAAAATGTAGCATAAGATAATATGCACTTGTAGCGTTAGGACTATTATTTCCTTAATCTATTTGGGTACTTAAAACTGACTGAACTATTAATATGTGCCAATGGTTCCTTCAGTAAACTCAATTAGAAAATCATAATTCCCAAACACTTCTTACCTCCTCTGTTTTCAGAGCTTCTCCTGTTTTTCCTTGAAGTGCCAGACGAAGCTGTCGAATATACACCTGCAACCCTCGAGCAAAATACTGTAGCCTAAAACATTTAAAAACAATCCCTTAGTAAAATTTACAGAGTCCTGTAGAAATAAAAGCATAAGCAAAGGGAAGCTGTAATCTTGCTTCTTCCCCTTTAGGAAAAATGCTCAAAATAAGCCTTCCACCAATCTGATTTGTGCTTCTTCAGCATTCAGACAATAATTCACATGTTCATAGAGTCAGAGAATCATAAAGGTTAGAAGAGACCTTCAGGATCATCTAGTCCAACTGTCACACCTAAATCATGCCCGCAATGCCACATCCAGATGCCTCTTGAATACTTCCTGAGACACTGATTCTACTACCTCCCTGGACAACTTATTCCAGTGCCTAACCACTCTTTGAGTAATTTTTTTTTATAGTATCTAATCTGACCCTTTCCTGGTGCAACTTAACATTTCCTCATCCTTTCACTTGAGATGTGGCAGAAGAGACCGACCCCCACCTCACTACAACCTCCAGTCAGGCAGTTACAGAGGGCAATGAGGTTCCCCTGAGCCTCCTCTTCTCCAGACTAAACACCTCCTACTCCCTCAGACACTCCTTATCAGACTTGTGCTCCAGACCCTTTCCCAGCTCCACTGCCCTTCTCCAGCTCCAGCACCTCAGTGTCCTTTTTGAAGTGAGGGTCCCAAAACTGGACATAGCACTCGATGTGAGGCCTCACCAGTGCCGAGTACAGTGGGACAATCATTGCCCTGGTCCTTCTGGCCATACCATTCTTGATACAGGCCAGGATGCCACTGGCCTTCTTGGCCACCTGGGCACTGTTGGCTCACACCCAGCTGGTTGTCAACCAGCACCCCCAAGCTGCTTTCTGCTGATCAGCTCCCAAGCCACTCCACCCCAAGGCTGCAGTGCTACACAGGGTTGTTGTGACTCAGCTGCAGGACCCAGCACTTCACCTTTATTAAATCCCATGAAGTTGTTCTCAGCCCATCGATTCAGCCTGTCCAAATCCCTCTGCAGAGCCTTCAGCTGATCAACACTCCAAAACAACTTGGTGTTGCCCACAAACCTACTGAGGATGCAGCCAATCTCCTCATTCAAATCATTGATAAAGGTGTTAAACAGGACGGGCCCAAGTACTGAGCCTGGGGAACTCAACTAACACTTTGTAACAAATACTGTGTAACAGAACATTAACGCTTGCGTCTAAATCATTACCTGATTTTAAAGTCTTTCAATTTCTCAGCATTCAGCTTGGCTGTGAGGAAGTCTGGGAGTTTGCGACCCAGCTGGTGGAAGCTATACAATAAACACTCCACATAACTGAATTGCAACTTGGGCTCCTCATTGCCAGCATTTTCCCCATTTTCTGCTTCCTCTGGAGGGAGGGGCATATACTCCTGCAGAACAGAGAGGAAAAAAAATGCATGATCACATTTAAGAGCTGAGTGTCTGCTCTTTTGCAGTGCTTGAACTAGATGGTTTATCAGTGCTGACAATGTGGGAAGTATCCACCATCTCTGTACTAGTGGATGAACTACTGAATAAAGTCCTGGTGCAGGTGGTTTGCCTTCATCTCTGTGACTTGGCTCAGAGGAAATACTATGGTGGCACTACTACCATAGGAAGCAACAATGTACTGCACCAATGCTTCTGAGATAGTGCTGAAACTTCCTTAGAGTTGTCAGTGCAGAGAGAGCATTTAGTGAGATCAACATGAGTCTCTCATAACTATGAAATTTAAAAAGAAGAAACACACATGAGTTTACTGGATTAAAAACATTATTCAGGTAACAGCTCTCTATATACAAATTGCAAAATTATGTTCAACCTTCTATCAGTGGACAGAACTATCTCTGAAATAGCCACTCTAGAAAAGCGATAAAGAGATGAATACATTAAAATAACTTGTTTAGATGAAAACTTAATTTCTTAAAGTGTTTTACATGACTAAAAACTGAATTAGTCTTACCAGTAATTTATCAAACAGCTTCTTCAAATTTGATTCAAGCTTTTCCATGTCACCACAAAATGAACTCATTTCAGCAAGAAGCTTCAAAACCTACACATAAGGATAGTCAGGTTTTTACACAAGCTTAACATTCCACCTAAAACCAATTATCACAACACTATGGCTGGCACAGTAGAGGCCAGCTATTATAGCTAAACCCCTCCCAAACATCAGGAATAAATACAAGGAAGAACATGCCTAATTTGTTTTTCCTGTCTGTTAAGAGAAACACAGGTTTGTGTGTCTAATCCCAACAAGCATTAGTCAACAAGTAAACAAAACTTCATCTCCCACATCTGCAGCACAGCTCACCTTCAAGTGAGAGACAGATCTAACTGAAACTGCAGCACTGATTAATGTAAACAAAATTACAGACATGAAGCCACTCCCTTAGGAGGCTAAATTAGTACAAACTATGCAACCACCATTTCAGAAAATGCTATGTGCTTAAAAAAAAATTGGGAGTAATATAAAAATGATTTCATTGATCTACTTATTCTAACTTGCTTCAAAAGCTTGGGGCAGGTAACACATGCTTTAAACGCAATGCTCAGTCATGCCTCAATAGAGCAAACAATTTTTTCTAGTGCAGCTACTTTTCGTACAAGCCAAGAAATGAAAACTACTTAAGGAAAGAGCCTGCAATTTTTAAAATAGCTGCTTTTATCTAGGATGGTTATTTTTCACTATTTGGAAGATATTTTAGCTTTGGCTTACCTCTAACTGGATATCAAGACCCTCCACAAGAGTAGTCAAAGAGCTGAGGTTTGGCAGAACATGCTCACAGAAGTAAGTGACAAATTTTGTGGAATGAACGTTTTTCTGGAAAAAACCACAAACAAATCATCACACATTATTCATGTTACTCCTCAGTCAGAAGGAGCTAGATGTTTTTGTCCCATCACCCTGCCACCCCTATAAATGCCTGTCCAACAGCTGTACCTTAAAGCTTTAATAAACTTCCCTCTTATTCCTAAGACACAGACCCTTTTGCAGGTATAGCCTAAATTCAGAGCTGTCCACAAGAGTACCTGAAAAGATTGCAACCCAAGAATAAGCCCTTAAGTGCTGAATTGCCTGGCACTAGACTTAAATAATCAAATTCTTACAAAATAATGTGAGAATCTTGTCATAATTCACTATAACATCTTAAACTTGAAAAGAGGAGAGAAAACCACAAGGTATCTTTGCATTTGGAGGCTTCAAGGATGTTTTCCAACATTTGGATATATTAGAGGTTAAAGATGGAGAAGTACTGATTTGTGGTCTGTCAAACATAATCACTGGGAACACCAAAGCCAAGTTCCAGCCATTAACTTTCCACAATACTGCTTATGCAAAGCAAACAAGTACATACTGAGAACAATGGCACTGCCTGCCGAGTGCACTGCAGAAGTCTGTCCACACAGTCCGTATCTGATGGATTGAAGGTTTGTTCCAGGTCAGCCTGTTCAGCTACCAGCTCCACCAGTTGTTGCCTCCCACTGACTGTCTGTAAGCTTTTTAATCCAGACAATATTTTCATGAACAGAACAAATTCCTCACCAGTCACATCTTCCAGGACCTTAAAAGAAAATATAATTCCGTGGTGATAATTTGTAAACCTCCAAGTCAAACCTACTGGATTTGAAAAGGTAAAGTATGCAAATATTTAACATTTAAATGTAGCATTTCGTTATTTAAAAACACAGGTTTGAAGGAACACATGAAAACATTCAGTATAATGGAATGTACCTACAAATTAAAGCCATTGTCATCAAGCTGTGTATAGGAAACAGTTTTTTTTTAACTCTAAACTTAAGAACAAACTTCTGTCTAATAAAAATCAAACGCTTCATGCAGAATACATGTTAAATGAGTATCTACTCATCACTAGTTGTTTTAAAACTTTTTGCATCTTTCTCAGCTTAAGGAATGCACAGAAATGTCACAGAATTCCACACAGACAAATGCCAAGTCCTGCTCCTGGGATGAACCAACTTGCACATGTAGGGGACTGATTGGCTACGGAACTGCTCTGCTGAGAAGACTTAGGGTTCTGGGGGACAGCAGGCTAAACACAAGTGACACTCCTTGGGTGGCAAGCAGAGTTCTGGGCTGTGCCGAGAGCACAGCCTAAAGGAAACAAAGGGACAGAGGATTGTCCTTGGCTGGGCCCTCATCTGACAAAATCTGGAATACTGCACCTGGTGTTGGGCTCTCCTGCATGAGGAAGTGGCTTTAGGAAGGCAAATCAACAAGGTGATCTGTGTCTAGAGCACATGACCTGTGAGGAGAACCCAAAGTAATCAGGCTTGTCCAGCCTGCAGGAAGAGAGCTGTACGTGGGTGTGGCAAAATAATCTTCCAGCACTTCAGAGCACACCAGGCACAGCAGCCAGGTTTTTTGATGACGTGGACATGGTCAGAATGAAACAATGACATGAAACTAAAATGGGAAGTTTCAACTGGATAGAGGAAAAAAAAATTGTTTAGGACAATTAAACATTGGAGCTGGCACAGAGTATAGGAACTCTCCTTCCTTAGAGGTTTTCAAAACCCAACTGGAAAAAGCACCAAGAAGTCTGATGAGAATTCAGCTGAGCATGATTCACTGTGCTGATCAATCTCTCAAAGACCCTTTCCAATGTGAAGTTTGGGTCCAGTCCTAATCAAAGTCACTCCTACAAAATTACAAGAGCCATGATTTTAACATTACCACAAAAAAACCCTGCAAACTTTGCTGTGTATCGGAATAGGTAAGTGCAAGATTATGTTTGTACAATGCACAAACAGAGCTCTAAAATAACACCAGTGATAAGGGAAGGTTTAATAACACTTGAGTTTGAACTGGAATCAGACACTCACCTTCTTTGATTCAGTCAATATGAACTCTTCCACCTCCTTTGTCATCACTTCCTCAGGTAAGGTTTTCAGTTTTGTAGAAAGGAACTTAATGGCTCTCTCTCTCACAATATCCTCTCCCTGAAGAATTTGACTGAATAAACCTCCCAAAGTCCCTGAATGGAGAATAAATGGGGTAATGTAAATTATTTTAGAAGTTATGACCCAGACCTTTTATGCAGAAGGAGGAAGTTTCCTCTTTTAAGATTCCATAACACATTTTAAAATAACTTCTATGCAAACTTTAAAAATAAAACTACAGTTTTAATGTATCTTGATATAAAAATCCGTACTTTTATTAGTCTGCATAATTCTCATCCACAATTTTCAAGTTTGCTGTTGTTTACAAAACCAATTTGTGTGTGTCTCACTTTTGCACTGTACTAAGAAGACACAAAATTGGGTCCTGTTCTCATGCTACTACAGACTGGGAAGCATTAATAAAAGCCACGTACAGAAAAACGTATCTTTACCTTTAGCATCCATCTTAAATATACTCAGCAAGGCATTATTCACCAAATTGAATTCTGCAGAATCATCTGGAGAGAGAAAAAAAATTGATATACATACCCTCAAAACACAAGGGTAAGTGCAGAAAAACAAAGACTGCTGATACTGCACAAGAAGTATTCTGTCCTCAGTATTTAGATATAAACAACCTATTTTCAAAAATTATTAGACTGAGAAAGTTCAAATCCATGATTATGGAAGTTGGAAGCAAAAAAAAAAAAAAATAGGGATTTGTCACTTTAGTCTCCCTGCCAAAACTTAAACCTTAAAATTCAACAGGACTGAAAACTTGAAGGAAAGTTATTAATCAATATGTTTAGTTATTTTAATAAACAAGCCGACTGTCACTGAATTAGTGTAAAATACAAAGTTATTTATTTTTGAACTCTTAATTAATCTATAGTATTTCTACATGGCAGGAATTATTTCCCTCCTGAACTAAGTGGAGAAACGTGTAAATCTCAAAAACCCCAAACCAAAACCTATCTTCTGAGAAGCCCACAGACTTAACTATGCAGTTTTAATAGAAGTTTGAACACCTAATATTTAGCACTTTATAACTTACTGAGATTAAATATACATTAAATTCTGAATTCACCTCCAAAGTATTTATTTTGCACCAAAACCACACTGTACAGAAAAAATGCCCTCAGGCTTTTTCAGGTTCTAGAACCTGGATCAGAAATTCAGTAACTGTTTTTCTAAAAGCAATTTGCTGCAGTCCATAACTGGAAGGTTTCCCCCCTTGCCTTTTTCTGAAGATGCTTTCAGAGAACTTGAATGAAAAAAAATTGTTTCATTTAAAAGGAAGATTCAGTTTAGATGAGAGTAATTAGTGACCTTTCAGCAGAAGCAGCAGCCTAAGTGTACAGCAAATATAAAGCAGGAGAAAAAGTATAGAAAAAGGACATGAATAGCACTGGGACAAATTATGATCACTGGAAACATTTTACAGAACCAAAATTGTGTACACATTTAGGTGTGCCATGAGGAGATGAGGCAGGATGTGTCGCCTACCTGACTGCAGAAGCTGGGTCAGTATGTCTGCTACCCGAGGAAGATTATCTCCAGTGGCAAACTGAGGCAACTCCTTGATTGCCTGTCGCCGGATCTGTTGAAATTGTCAATAATGTAGATATTAAAATTTTAAAAATTTCAGGAATTACATAACACCCCAAATCCCCCCATTTTGACAAATTTATGAAGAAAATAATATATTTTTCTTAGATCTAGGCAGCATTGGAGAAAAATCAAATTCAAACAGCACCTCTGTTCACAAAATCATTCATATGATCAACAAAATAAAGGCTGGAATGTGTGTTATTTGCTACCAGGAAGGACAGTTCTACAGTTGTGCATATGGCAGGGATAAACTCTAGGGTTTGCTCTCAGCACTGAAAAAAATCCTTGAATGATCTGTCCAAATCCCTTAAGACCTGACAAACAAAGATGCTTCAAACGTACAGCACAAGCAGTACGAAGCATCTCAAGACTCCTTCAAGCATAACAGTCAGAATCACATCCCCATGGTTCTCAGGTGCAAACAAGATTCTGTCTCCCAGCAGGATTTATCAGAATCAATTACCACAAAGTGTTTTTTGACAGGAAAACATGTAAATGCTATTCGAATAAACTGTATGTTTCTTTCTACAGAGCTATTCCTTTGATCAATGGAGGGAGCAAAAAAAGATAAATGAAAACTGCTGCATCTTCCCGAACCAACACATAATGAATTAAATGTAATAATACAATTACATGTATGTTTTCCAAAGACCAACCCTCCCCTCCCAAAGGACACAGCCCATTAAACCAAAAGAGAAAACTATAGCAAAATATAAATTTGAAATATCAACTTGATACAAGGTTCTTATTCTTACAGAAACATCTTCATCCTCGCAGAGGTCCAACTGGGCATTGATAGCTGAGTCAGCTAGCTCAGGAAAATGCTTGAAGAACTTAGGAATAAACTGGGCTGCAAGTCTCTTCTCCTTGGCACCTCCTTTCACACCATCCAAGATTACCTGGTAGGCATCCTTATGCTGAAAGAAGAAAACCAGAATACATAAATGGAAAAATCCTGTGTTATTCTCAAGACAAGGAATGACTTTTTTTTCTCCTGTTTTCTTCAACTATTTAAGTGAACTATATTATTCAAGCTTCTTACAAAGGAATACATTTTCCTCTTAGACGGATAAAACCTTGGTAATATTGGCCTCTGCCTGGCTTTCATTGTTATTCTGGCTCCTGTCTGTTCAAGTGTGTACCTCTTCAGCTGCTGGCCCTAAGGGTAACACTTCTTGCACAATCTTTGTGAGTGGATTAGTGCAAGGAGTTCTATGATCACTGCCACTGAACTTGGCCAGTTTTTCAAGGAGTTTCTGCCTTTTGTATGCTCATGTATCATCTTTGAAGTAGATACTACCTTTCCCAGTCACCGTGCCACTGCAATGGATCACCAAATCTTCTTAACATTTATGGTGCTAAAGTATCTCTGGAATTGACTCAGGTAATTAATTAACTTCACCTGGAATCCCTGGTAACTATTCAGGTAGTTAATCTGAGATGAAATACAGCATTTGGAAGAACTGTTAAGGGAAACTAGATTGAAAGAAAAAACCCCAGAAACTTC
This sequence comes from Petroica traversi, assembly GCA_025920805.1. Lineage (NCBI taxonomy): Eukaryota > Metazoa > Chordata > Aves > Passeriformes > Petroicidae > Petroica > Petroica traversi. Next base: position 37,981,785 of record JAHLSL010000007.1, read on the forward strand.
CAGTTTCAAACACAGAAATACATATTCCAAATATAGAAATAAACATTTCAGCAACAATAAAATATTCTCTACCTACTCCAACTAGAATCACACAGGTGTTTCTGATTTTGTGCCTGCAGGACTGAAACTTTAGCATAACTGAAGTCTTTATTGTGGTTAGCTGTGTGTGAAATACAATTCAGCATTAATAAGATACTAGCAGAAATCAAGACCTTCTAAGATCAATTTTCCTCATGGTTGTGAAAAAGAATGCTTAAAACAGCTTATCCTACATTAAATAGCAACCCTAACAGCACAAGACACTTTCTTTGCTTTATTTACATTAAATTTCCCAGAGCCACATATATCATCACCCCTACTCCACATGAAAGTTGTCCCATGGTGAATACAGACACCAATTTACTGCATTAATGCCCTCTAAAACACAATTTGTGCCCATGCTCCTGAAGCACTCCCTACAGCTGCATTGCCAGACCTGCCCTGGAGTGGGATTCAGATCTGGAAGAAAAACAAGCAGTGAAAGAATCAGTTGCCTTTCAACTGAACCACATCACTACCCAGTCTGCAGCTGGGCCAACGCAGAGCACTCAGCAGCAAAGGCAAGAACAAGGCAGCACCAACCAGCAGTGATAACGCACATCACCACAGACATGGGTTCCCATGCTGCACGTCAAGAACAAGCTCTGCTGTAGAACACATAATACAAAACTTAATACATATGAAAGAGCATTCACACGGCAGTGGAACAGAGCAGCCTTTGCTTCCTGCATTTGTGTTCCTGCATGCTGACTACTCCTGCCATGCAGGCAAAGTACAGTGCAGGCAGGAGTTTGTTTTACCTGTACCTGGCAACATGGAATGCTCTAGAAAAACCAAAGGCAACTACAGAAGCAGCGTGATCCTTCTGTTTTGTGTATTCTCTTCCCATCTGCTCCAAAGGAATGTCCTAAGCTGGACACAGCGTGCAGACCTTTGTTTTCAATAGCTTGGGTTTTTAATTGACCAATCATCCATTAACTTTTCTAAGTTAACTCTTGAGCCAATTCATACCCTACAGTGCCCTGTGACAAGTGTCACAATGTGTTACGAAGAAATTACACTTTCTGTTATTTTGCCTTCCTCTTTCTTTTCAGCCAACTTCCTTATAGTTTTTTTTTAACTTCTCACCTTCACTCCACTCGTAGACAACTCATACCTGAGCCCGTAGGGCACAACTACTCAAGAAAAGTCAAAGGTCTTGAAATGGAAAAACAATAAACTTCAACACCTCCCTGCTCCAACCAACCACCAAACTATTTGTCTTCTTAAAGAACTTTCTGAGTGACCTCAAATAGCAGCATTCTCGTTGAGTTTAAAATCTATGGTTAGATAGAGATACGGCAAAACTACTTCCCTACTTATCAACATTATGACCAAAAGACAAAAAAAAAGTATCTTTTCCAAAACTAGTTGTAACTAACCATAATATTTTTATTGGTAATACACTAAGTCGTGAATAATTCAGTAATGATATCAACAAATGGCAGATCTTGCCAAGATTTTACAAAAAAAAAAATCTTCTTCAGTCATGAGGAACGACCTTACGTTCTTGCCTCAAGGAAGAAAAAACTAAAGGGCTACAGGCAGCTCTCAAACCTTAACAGACCTCTCCTTCCCCCAGCAAGCCTTTTAGCAATACAGCCTGCCAGACACCGTCCAGATCTGCAAGTGCGGTGTCAAAGATTTCAAGGCCTGAATTCGCCAGGGGAAACTCTCCGTCCCCTTGCAAAAGGCAGCCTGACTCTAGCTAAGAACCGGTTAATATCCGCGACGCCACATTTAAAGGCGAGCTGCCGGCACGACGCGGATGCTGCAAAGGCGACGGGAACTACTGCCATCCCTGCAGATCCGCAGGCGCGATGCTCTTCTCCCCCTGCTCCCTGCCGCCGCGGGCCTGAGGAAACCCACCCGAGCCCAGCCCCGGGTGCCCGCCGGCAGCGTGGCG
>JAHLSL010000007.1:37984168-38031121 GCA_025920805.1 Petroica traversi
AGCGGGAGCGGGGGCGGGGGCGGGAGCGCGCCCCCACAGAGCCCGCTCAGTCTCGGGATGCGTTCGTGTCCTCAAGGATGTGCCATGGCCTATCACCTCTTGTAGTTCCCTCCCATCCCCTTTTTTTTTTCCCCTCCCCCGGGCCTTTCTTCTCACTCCTTCTCCTTCCCCGGATTGCTGCCTTTCTCCAGCTCCTCGTTTCTGTATCCCTTTTCGTCTGTCCTGTACAGCTACAATGACAGATGCTGGGGAAGTGCCTGTTGCACGTGGAGCTCCTGGTATGACACAGAAACTGCTTTCCTGGGATTTGGTGACTTTCATCTTTTCCTGCAGAGGAAGATGCTCCCTAATCCAGAAACCAATTCATAGCAAGTCATGCCATGCCAATGAAGGCAGCATGTGTTCATCAGGCTCCAATCACCAAATATAATCGTGGCAAAAGTTAATAAGGCCGTAGCAGTGTCTTCTCATATCTCAATATACTTTAGCATCCTGCAAATTTCACAGGCACTTAAAATAAAAGAGGATTCCCCTTATGTGAATCTGAGGCTGAGCTGAGCAAACTGCTGGACCTCCCTTAACTGTCCTTCCCAGCAGGATGAAGGATGCTATTGGAGACATTTAAGCTCCAGCCTGTCTCCAGATTCCATGCCAGCACACTGCATGCAGCAGCACATGATGTACAGCAGCACCACTCATTTACCTTCTTCCATTTTTCCTCTATTCAGTGGTCCAGCCACTGGCAGCACTGACAGCATCCGTCACCTTTCTCCCCTTCCTTGAGCTGCGGCCCAGTGCCTTTACCTGTCCCCCTGTGGATTTGTGTCATTCCTGCACATTCTGACGGGGTCTGAGGGTGTGGAAGCTTGTGGCTGCCATCAGATCAAGAGAGCTCCAACCACATCCTGACTCTCAGTGTGCTTGTGGCCATCACATTTACCCAAAGCAATCTTAAAAGAATATGGTGGGTAATCTTAGTACTGGGAACAAAACGTAACATGAGAGAAGAAGTATTTTTAATGTAACAAAAGAGCTGCATGCTTAGGAGAACCTCTCATTCTCTAGGAGGGGAGAGCTTCCTTGGGCAGCCTGACAGATATTAAGAGATGTCAATCTCTTGTCCTCCAGCAGCTTCCAGGCAGGATTGCATCTGAATGCAGATTTTAAACTCACATAATCATCTTTATCAGCACTACCATGGCAAGTTTTTATAACTTGGCCAGAAAGGAGGAAAGATGAACATCTCATTTAACTGCCTTTTACTCTCCCCTGCTGAAATGTTTATGCAGATGGAGCTGCCTCGTTATCTCCTTTTCTTGCTTTTTTTCCTCAACAGCACCAGCACTCTATCAAACTGTGATTACACTGCCCAGCAAGTATGAATAAATATGTAGCATTTATGCATTGTTGTATGTATTTCAGTTGTGGGGAAAAAAAGAAGCAAGCATGAATGAAAATGGCTGTGAGAGGGGCTGTGCACCTTCTGTGAAAGACGGGCTCTGCATTCTGGAGCAGAGCAGGAGGGCTGCTTCAGACACCGGAAAATGATGGGAGACGAACTCCAATGTTGGAATTTGGCTGCATGGCAGGGAGATTAACTGGTAGGGTGGGATGGTAAGCAGCTTCAAAATACATTATATAAATAGCATTATGTATTTTGCCACTATTTTAATCACATTTTTATAGCATCTATTATAGGCCTTGGAATTATACTTTTTTATCTTCTGTAGCAGTGATACATTCAGCTGTTCTCATTGTCTTTTTAACAGAGAACACAGAAAATGAAATGGGGTTTTCAGGGCCACATTAAAAATTGTTTTCTCTGAGGTTTATTCTGTTTCCATCCTTTGATCCTGGTATTTTATTTCCTCAGATACTTCCTTGTTTCTTTACATAATTCATTTATTTTTTTCTCTCCTTACAACCATTTCCATTTTCTAGTCTTTATTTTTCACCTATTTATGGAATATATATAATATTTTTTATAATGAACCTGTTCAAAATGAATCACTGCTAGTCTTCAGCTTTTATACAGAAGGAACATGAACAAAGACCTGATGGTGTTACACGTTTTGAAGAAATTGTATGAAATTATTTTTCAAAGTTAGTAATCTCTTTGTTAAAGTTGTGATATTTTTGAAAATGTATCTTTAGGAACTTGAAATATATATTTTAAATAACACACAGGTTTTTCAGACTCTGCTTCTTCAGACTCAGGGTTTCACAAAACAAGGTTAATCTGGCCATCAGTCAGGATTTTTCTCATTTTTTCTTCTCAATCTCTGCAAACCCTAGCATGTGGAGATAACCCTGTGGTATATTTGATAATGAAATAGTATCATTATACAGTTGACTCCCATTCCTGCACACTGCCCATAAATCAAGCACTCTCTTATCACTGCAGGATCTCCAGAGAAAAAATAACTTACTTGTGAAATTAATGCAATTTCCTATTTTCCTCTGAGGAAAAAAATTGCTATTCCTATCCCATAAGTGCCCCAGTCTTTGGTGGAGGACTGGCTTCAGAAAGAACCATAGATGAGGCAAGAAAAAACTTCTATTATATCACAAGGAGGACATTCTTAATGAAAACTTCGCACTGGAACAGTGATCTCAGCCCAAGAACCAAAGCTGGAAGGTTTCTGTGTGTTAGTAAAGCATCGGAAACAGAGTCCATTTGTTGGCTTATGCTGGATGAGCCGTTGATCCTGATTTCTTCTAATCTCATTTTTAAGAATTGGGTTTGAGTCACCAACAGAGGTTTTACATGTGAAGAGGTATAGCAATTACCCCCCATCCATATTAAGAATTTGTGAAGAGTTTTTCAGGAAATGGTGTCCAGATATCAAACGGAATACGAACGTGCAGCTATGTGCACAGATGTAAAGCCTTTTATTGGCACACACTAAAGGAATCCTGCGTGGCCATGAGCCCCCAGCGTCTCTCTTCAGGCAAGCGCAGATTTCCCACAGATTCCTTCTAGCGTGATCGGCTTCTCTTGCAATATTTCTCCCTGGCAAGGCAAGAGGTTTTTCCCGTGGGGACGGCAATCCCCGCGCCGGCTGCGGCTCCCGGGCTGTGCCAGCGAGCGGCGCTCGGAGCCCGCGGAGGAGCCGGTGCTGCCGGCAGCAGGACGTGCGCTCAGCCTTGGTGACACTCGGTGACACTCGGTGACACTTTGTGACGCTATTCCCCTGCGGTGCTCGGAGCCGCCCCGCGTGGGCCTCTGGAAAGAAAGAAAAAAAAAAAAAATCTTGCGCCTAGTCTGTTCCAAGTCACATCTCAAATTCAGCCGAAAAAATGGATAAGAGAAATAGAGCCGGGTTTTTCCTTCCTCCTATTATTTTTCTATTTTTTTTTTTTTCAGCTTGCTGTCTTTATACACGCAAGAGCAGTCTGCTTGTACTCCTCTTACTGCTTCCCCTGCCACGGTGTGCAGGAAATGTAGAACATCCTTTTAAATGGTTGTGAACGTGTTAGTAATGCTCCTCTGTTCTCCAGTTCAGAAGCTCCCACAGCCCCGACAAAGCACATTCAGTGTGCATTAACCATGGTCAATCGGTGCTCCTGTCTGGAGCCCAAAATCCTCTGTGTCTTTCCATATGGGCAAGGTAAAGACTGGGTAAAGATTGAAAACTCCGCCCTCTTCAGAGTCTTTGATTCTCTCGTTTGTGTGGAACATTCATACAGCGATATTAGAGACAAAAGATCTTGATGAATAAGAAAATGGGACTGTGAAATACAATATTTGGCAAGAAGATTTAAAAGCAGGCATAGCATTCACAAATTATTTAGCTCAAAGAGCATCTATGGAAGAGGGACTTATACTGAGTTTATTCTACTCTTGTTGAAAACTTCCATGTGTATACACTGCTGGCTAGGACAAATTAATGGGAAAGGTAATGGATACTCCATCCTTTGTTGGAAAGACATAAAATGGTTGGGATGTTCATTTTCTACAGGCTGAATTTTGGATGCCTTGTGCTTCTCTGCTATGGTGGTCACCATTGACTTGCCATGCCATGATTTCTATCTCCTGGGACATTTTTTTTGTGAGTCTGCTGCTTCTCTGGGCTTACTCAGGACAGGTTTCATCTCTGAATTTTGCCTTCAAGCTTTTGCATTTTCATGCTGCCATTTCACACTCCCCCACAGCATCCTTCCTTTCAAATTGGATTGGATGGGTGGACTGTTAGATGGATTTGGAATTGGTTGGATGATCACATTCAGAGGGTAGTGGTCAATGGCTCAGAGTCCCAGTGGGCATCAGTGATGAGTGGTGTTCCTCAGGGGTGTGTATTAGGACAAGTGTTATTTAGTACCTTCATTAATGACATAGAAGATGGTATGAAGAGCACCTTCAGCAGATGACATGAAGCTGAGTGGTGCAGTTGGCACATGAAGGGCAGGATGCCATCCAGAGGGAGCTGGACAAGCTTGAGATATGGGCTCATGGGAATATCATGAGATTTAATAAGACCAAGTGCAAGGTGCTGCCCCTGGATTGGGGCAGTTCACAATATCAACACAGGCTGGGCTGTGAACAGATTGAGAGCAGCTCTGCTGTGAAGGACTTGGGGTGTGGGGGGATAAGAGCATGGACATGACCCAGCCATGGGCACTCACAGCCCAGAAAGCAAATGTCTCCTGGGCTCATCCAAAGCAGTGTGGCCAGCAGGGCGAGGGAGGGGATTCTGCCCCTCCTCTGCTCTGGTGAGACCCCACTTGGAGCTCTGGGATCCTCAACACAGGAAGGACATTGACCTATTGGAGTGAGTCCAGAGGAGGATCACCTAGTCAGTCAGAAGTTTGAAGCATGTCTCCTGTGAGGGAAGACAGAGAGCTGTGATTGTTCCACATGGAAAAGAGAAGGCTTTGGGTGACCTAATTGCAGCCTTAGAGTACTCAAACGGAACTTACAGGAAAGGTGGGGCAAGAGTTTACAATAGTGTGTAGTGACAAGACAAGGGCAAATGAGTTCAAATTGAAAGAGTATAGGTTTGGATTAGATATTAAGAAAAAGAGAGGGTGGTGAGGTACTGGAACAGGTTGCTCAGGGATGTTGATCCCCCATCCCTGGAGGTGTTCAAGGCCAGGTTGGATGGGGCTCTGAGCAACCTGGTCTATTTAAAGATGCCCCTGCCTATGGCAGGGGGGTTGGAACTGGATCATCTTCAAGGTCCCCTTCCAACCCATTCTACGACTCTATGAAATTCCCCACCACTTGCCTCTTGCTTGAAAATTCAGCCATGGATGCCGACCCAGCTCCCATGCTGAGCAGCTTGACATCCTGTACTTTCCACTGCTCCTGAGGCTGCTGCTGGTGAGACAGCTGTTGCCACTGCTTCTGAAAACACGTGAGAGCTGCTCTGCAGCACAGTGACAGATTGGAAGTGCTAAAGCCACATGTCAGCAAGCTGTGGAAACTTTTCCATAGCTTCTGTGTATTTGCAGTAGCATTTGCAATGGCATGGAGCACTGTTTTCATCTGTGCTGGCTGATAAGAGCATGAAAATGACAGGGGCTACACAGAAGGAGCTAGACGGTGACAAAAGAGACAATAGAATTCTAAGGACTGAGGTTTGTTTTTAGTTGGTTCTGGCAATGTTATCCAGACATACTTCAGAAAAATCCCTGCAGTGTGGGTGAAATACCCAGAATACTTGGAATATATGCTCAAGTAGCACTTAATAATGGTCTGTGCCACCTGGATGACACACTGTGGGCTGTAGCAGGCTGTGTAAACATGGCTAGGAAAACCATAGTCTGCAGCACTTGCTGGGCTCCAAGTCATAGTTGAAATAAAATCTCTAAGCAGATGATTCCTTTCAACTTGGAATTTGACTAGATTAGAATGAAATAATATTCCTCCAGCACTCTGAGCCACTTTAAAGAGAAAAATCATCCTAAGTAGTTGTAGGCCTTTGTTATACTGGAAAAAATTTGTTGGCAAGTTGAATCTCCAATTACACTGAAAAAGATGCAAAATATTCTTTTCCCTTCTCCCATTTCTTGAACTAGAGAAATTAGACTGCCAAAGAGGTTTTTTTTTGGCATAGCTCTAGGACTTCTGTTGTCATGGGGATGTCAATTAATGGGGTTGTTTTTTATGTTCTTAACCTAGCTGTGCCAACTAAGCTTTTGCATGCAGACCAGGTCTTACACCAATCTGAAAAGACATAAAAATAGGAACTGGGCTTTCTGTTTAACAAATTCCCTTTGTAGACTTCACTGCATGCCTTAATGTCTTGTTTTTTTTCTCCACAATACCATACTTTATTAAGAAAATTAATGTAAGGGCACGTTTTGCATACATACGAGTTGGAAGATGTCATAAACACAGGTTTTGTTAAAGCACACAGATATAAGAAATCTGAACTTTGTTGGCATGTCTGGCTGTGTGCGGGTCCTGCAGGTGTGTGTTGTAAGGTGCAGGCTGTTCCTGTGCTTTGTATGATCTGCAAAGATACTCTTATATAACATTAAGCACAAATATGTGCATATGCACACTGTCTGGCATCATGCATGTGTCAAATATATAGGCATGTGTGTAGTGTATGCCTGAGTGCATGATTACATATCTTATTGGTAAATACAAAATGTTTTATACTTTGCATGCTCATTTGTCATAAATATGTGGCAGTGTATGGAATTCAATGAGGAGATTTTAGTGTGCAGTGTGATGCTTATGTGAGACTTAAAGCCTGGAAAGCATCTTTTTGAGCATGTCGAACTATATTGCATAGACAATTCTACCTTTCCCATGAAAAATATTTTAAAAATATTTTTATTTTCGGCAGAGCTCTGTGCATACCATGATTGCTAAAGGACTGCAAAAAAATGCTGAACAGGAATAGATATTACAACAGTTTCCTAGATTTTTTTGCACTGGAGCTCTTCAGCTGTCTCCTCTACCTCAAGAATCTGTGGTTCTTGGAGCACATGAATATTCTGTGCTGAGTAGAAATGCTTGCTGTCTGCCAGCAAAATGTTGGTAGTGCCCTTTGTTGGCTTCCCTGGGGAGTTCACGCAAATCACTTTGAAATACAACAAACAATAAGATCCCTAAATGCTTTTAAGCAAGACCAAATTAGAAAGAGTCTTCATGTTCAAAACATAATTTTCAATTAGTATCTATTCAGTGGGAATGGGAATGAGGTGGGGGAGAGCTGGCATGTAAGATAAACTGGATTTGTTAACATGCCTTGAAAATGCTTGCTGGCTAGTATGTCTTCTTTTCCCTTGTGAATACCTTGCTGTAATTTGGTGACATTTCCACAGTCTCTCTGCTCTTGTACTTCAGACAGAAATGAACTCTGCCCAGCAGGAGGTAGACTTGAGACAACCACCAGCAGACCGTGTTTATGCATCATGTGGAGAGCTGAGTGTTGCTACAGAGGCTCAGAACTGGGAAAGAACAAGTATTTTCTCTCCTGAGTCCCTACCTGTTACTATCCACCAGTTCTAGTTATCTAATATAATTATATCCTTTCTTGATGGAAATCTGCAGTAGCAATACAATCTTATGCAATCTATGGAAAGCTGAGTATCCTATATAGTAGAAGTGAAAAACAAATTCACTCAGAACAATGTTGCAGACATCATTTAATCTCACAAGAGTTTGGAAGAGCTAGGCCTCAAGTTGTTTTTTTTAAATGGAGTGAAATGGTGACTAGTGAAGATATGTGAGGGTCAGCAGTGTTTGTGGCAGAATTTGTGACAACATGATGCCGCTGAAACACCTTCTCAGCTTTGACCTAGTATTGCCCAAACCATTTATTTTTCAGTCCTGACTGTACAAACTTGATAAGAGGATCCTCTGCAGCTATGTATCCCTTCCTGCTTTGCTTTATGCAGCACTGAGAACTGTCTCCTGTAAGGGACAGGCAGGGAACAGCCTGTTTCTCTTCACCTTAAGAGACAGTCTGGACTTTGTCTTCTGGCATGGGTTCAAATTTCTTGATTATTTACTGCTTATAGTTTGGGTAATAATACAGTCTGCAGCATGAAGAGCTCTGAAAGAGAGACCTATGATTCCTCTATTAAGATATAGAGAGAAATATCAGCCCCTGTCAAGGAAACAGCAAAAGGTTAAACTTCTGGATTAACAGTTTCCTCATTAGTCTTACTGGTCCCAGTGAGGCTTTCCAACTACTCCCTTTCTCTTGTCATTGAATTTGTCCCTTTGGGCAGCCAGCTCAACTAGTAATCGATAGTTTATATGGAACTTAACAAGGAGCAAGGCCAAATGAAATATCTGAATCACAAATGGAACAGAGACAAGTTTCTTGGAAACACTGGTTGTTTTCTCAGAACTCATAGATGAGTGACTGATATCCCATGCAAAAGAGAAATTAGGCTGGGCTGGTCTTTCCACTGGATTTGTTTAGCTGTTCCTGGAGTCAACAGGCAATCATCTTGAATATATGTCAAGTGATAGATAAAAGGGAAATTTGAACCACTCTTGATTATCCAAGATCCATGGACACTTCTAGACGATGCTGGTGCTCAAATCGGATCTCAAAGTACCTCTTTACATGTGAAAGAGGTATGTGAATTTCTTGTTTGAGATATTCACATTTAACCCTTTCCCGCCTGCACACCAGAAAACATTAGAGTAGAGCTGAACTAACCCAAACTTTTGGTTCATCCCTACTAAAAGCCTGTATAACTTCAATTGCATTTTTAATTGTAAACAGGCTGTGGGTTTTTCTGTGCTCTTCTGAACAGCTGCACTGTTCTCCCATGTGTTTCCTGTGTTTTACTGGCAAGTCACAGGATTTATGAAAGGGATTAATTATATTGTTGCCTGTGATAGCAGAGGACTGGACTCAATGACCCAGGCAGTCTCTGCCAATCCTATGTCCGTATTTTCCTGTAGAGTATGTAAATGATATTAATACTCCTGGCATGAAAGCCACAATGCTAATCTTTTTTATTATTGCTTTATCCATTTTGAGCTAGCATATCCAAATCACAGTGCTTGATTTTCTGTTGTCTTGCCGCTTATACTGTCATTTGAACTAACCCATAAAGGATGTCAGAACTCATCTGAATCAGACTGGAAAGGCTTGAAGTTCGTATTACACAGATGTAAAATGATTACCTAGGCAGGGGGAGATCAGCCCCCATGTATATTTTGATATACAAAAACTCCAAAGCCATTTTTGGACTGTTGGTCTGTGAACTGTCTTTTTTTTGATGATTTAACACTTCAAAGTATTGATACGGCTGTGCAAACAGAGGATTAGGACATTCCAGGCAGAGGATTATGAATGCAGGACAACTTTCATGCAATGAAAGGCTTCTTTATAAGAGAATTACCATCATATATACGTGCAGTTCTGAGACGAAATGAATGAATGAAGTCTGATTTCCTCTGGTTTTGTATATTGTGGATTTTCTAGTTGGATTTCCTAGTATACTGTAATGTACACACTGCAGGTGAGGCATTTCAGACAAATTTCTTCATGTGAAGTCTAATGCTGAGTGCAGATGATCATATCTCAAAAATCTTAATTCTCTCAGATGGAAAAAATATCAGGGAAGAGCAAGATTAACTTCCCAGCATTGTCCCTAGGACACACTAACCATCAGAAAGAAGCTGTAGCCTTTCCTCCCATCTGTCCATTTAAATGACCTGGTACAGTACACTACTGGTAGATTCAGGAAGAAATGTGCTGCTCTGCAGCCCATCTGTATCATGGGCCACATCCAGTTCTGCAGCTGTTTAGCTGTGAGAAGCTAATAATTCAGAGGCAGGTCTGCACATACTTTCTGTGAGATGTTGGCTGCTCCTACAAGAGCCTCTGCCTGCTTTCTGTCACCCTGGAACTCATTACAGAATAAGCATTTTTTTGTAGTGATGAGCACATAATAAAGCACCCATGAACCATTCAAACATGTGAATCTTCAGCTTGGCTCTAAATAACTCTGCAGCTCTTTCATTTTATTAAGGCCCCAAAGTGGGCATTGTGTTGGCCTCTGTGAGGTAGGGAAAATTAGATTGCTTTGCACTGCATGGCTCTTTTATTATAATAAATGCATTGAGGATTGAGCTTTTTAATTAATATCTGGAAAAGAAAGGCAAGGATCTACTACTGAAGCCCTTGGGCCATCTCAAGGAGAGGGTAAGAGTTAGAATTAGCTGGAGAAAAAGAAATAAAGCAGCTTTGTGAAAAGAATCCTCCTTGATACTCATTTTATGTCCAAATACCATGGGAAACAGGATGTTTTTTAGTGGAGGAGTCATTTGAGGGCCATCACAGAGAGCAAATGATGGTGTCATTTGGGTCAGCATCGTATTTTGTCTTCCCTGAGTCACTTTCTCTGAAGGTTCTTAAAGCAACTGAACAATGCCAGTTTGGCCTTCTGCCCTCTGGAAATCTATGTGTAAAGGTTGTGGTTTACTTTTTCCACCTGGCAAAGTGAAGCACTGGAAAATGACAGAGCAAAGTACACAGCAAGGAGGTCAAGAGCCTTTGAAAACAGTGTTCCTCTACCCTCTCCCTTTCTGCTGTGGTGTGAATGCAGTTTTGTCAGTTATTAGTATTTTCAAATTTAGAAAAAACCTGCCTTTTTCTTGCTGGACAACCAGAAAGTTAGACAGGCAACTTTCACAATTTCAAACAAAGAGGCTGGGAGGGAATATACTTCTGACACATAAAACCTTTTTCCCAGGCTGGCCAGGGCTGGAATAGACCTCTTACAGATGTAACACACACAGCTCCAACACACAAAATATTTGGGGAGATTAAATACCTCCCAACAGAAACTTTGACAGGCAATACATCTCTCATTAATATTGAATTTGTATGTAAAATAAAAGTGTAACAAAAGAAAGAACAAAGCTAGTCTTTGGCAAACTACAACAAATCATGTATTCTCGAAAGAATGTCAAGAACATGTGAGAAGTTAGTACAAAATGAACTCTACAGACTCTTTAGCAGCTGTTGCTTATTCTACCTCCTAACCTGCCAGCTTAAATACTTTACATTTAAGAGACTCATTTTTTCACTGGACTGGAAGAATCCACTTAGGATCATGTTAAGTGTTGGAAAGATCATCTATTTCCCCCCCTGGCACCATGGGCAGGGACATCTCCAACTTGACCAGATTGCTCAAGGCCTTATCCAACCTGGCTTTGAACATTGCCAGATTTGGGGCATCCATGACCTCCCTGGGCAACCAGTTTCAATGTTTCACCTCTCTCACAATAAGAATTTATTCCTAACATCTCACCTAATTTTCCGTCTTTCAACTTGTACCCATTGCTCCTTGTCCTAACATTACAATTCTTGATGAAGGGTCCCTCCTCAGCTTCCCTGTAGGCCACCTTCAGATACTAGGAGATTGCTGTGATGTCTCCACACAACCTCCTCTTTTCCAGGCTGAATAGCTCCAAATTTCTCAGCCTGTCTTCATAGAGGAGGTACTCCAGTCCACTTACTAACTTCATGGTGTCCTCTGGAATTGCTCCAACAGTTCCATGTCCTTCTTACGTTGGGGACACCAGAACTGGATGAAGCACTCCAGCTGCAGTTTCACAAGAGCAGAGTGTGGGGAGGAATCCCCTCCTTCAACCTGCTGGTCACTCTCTTTTGGATGCAGCCCAGGATTCCATTGGCTTTCTGGGCTGTGGGTGGTGGTTCAAGGTGGGTTTTTCATCAATCATTGCCCCCCAGTCTTCTGCAGGGCTGCTTTCAAGCACTTCTCCACCCAGCCTGTAGATATTTCTGGGATTGCTGCTATCCTGGTGTAGTTCCTTGCTCTTTGCTTTGTTGTGATGCCTTTTTCCTGGTGTTAGGAAAATGAAGCTAGACACGGTTAGAGGGGTTGGGGTTTTTACCTTAGTATTTTAATCAGGATCCTTTTCAGTGCATCCACTTCAACCAGGTGAAGTGTGGCAAAATGCACCACCCCTGCCAATCATACACACCAGTTACAGACTTTACACATTAGCATATCTAACAATGAGGCCCAATAATGAGGTTGGGGTGGGCTAAGCTCTAGTTTACAGAATCCTCCTGTCAGGGGACCTTGGGTTCCTGAGATAGTAGGAATGTTTGGTCTCCCTGGCTCTGCAGCTCTGGGGTGTTTAGTCTCAGGCCTGCAGAACACTTACAAAACACTAAGCACTAAACTAAGTAAAAGGTTGCAAGTGTGCATACTACCAATACTTGTGGATACAGAGAATGGTGTAAAAGGGATAGAAAAGAAAAGACAAAAATCATTCCGGCATCAGTTGAACTTCATGATGTTTGTCTCAGCCCACCTCTCAATTGTGTTAAGGTCCCTTCTTCATCACTGACTTCAGAAGCGTCTCCCCCTCAGTTCAAGAGATATTTTTCTTACCATCATTCACAGTGGTTCTATTCCAGTAACTGTTGGAAGGTACTGCAAAAAGTGGCTTTTAATTTTTGTATATGTTTTATTTTAACTTATGCCATTAAAACAGAACAGCTACACTGCTTCTGGATTTGGTGCCAGCCAGGCTGGCATTAGGGGGAGTCTATGTACAAAACAGCATTGGGCAGTGCAGACAGAATTCAGTCATTTGCATTCTTATGTCCATGGGCTCTGAAGGACCTCTTTCAACTTGGCTGCATTTAAGACAGAATTAACAAAAAACGTTCATGATACCAGGTTTGGTGAAGTTTAAAAGGGCTGTGGCCCAGCCCCACAAATTTAATTCAGATGAGCTATTACAAGGAACCACTCACCCTTGGGAAAGTAGGCTTGCAGCTACACTGTGGAAAGTGGAGTAAAATGGCACAACAGCTCCTATTTATCTTCTTTTCCAAACCTCTTCTAGAAAGGCATAAGGAGAGGTTGGATACACTGGACTGACTTGAAGTAGCATTCTGTGGTAATTAAGATCTGACTGGCTGAATGACTTTGACGAATTTCTGAAGCACTGAACTGAAAAAACAGGAGCAGATTCTCTTTTGGCATGCTAATACAAGCCTCTGCTATGAGCAGCTCCAAGGAACCATGTAAATGCAAATGAAGTCAGAAGATGAGTTTATGAAACAAATACCAAGTTTGTCTTTCATTCTCTTTACTTTGATCTCTGCTACCAATTAAAAGATAAAAAATTTTACAGCACATATAAGTCCAATTAGATCTTGTAATGAAATCCTCAAGTACTACTGAGGTGGAACTTGGAATAATTAGTTTTGATACATAAATAAATTTTCCAATTGCAATTTTGTTCTTTTAAGATCCTGTTCCACTTTGAGTTCATAGTGTTTTATTATTTCACCGATGTGTGAGAAGTTGCTTCCAATGTTTCTCTTCCCTTGATTCTTACAGGCTCAATGCTAATGCATTAAAAATAATTAGAATTAATGACAAATCTAATAAGTAATTTTTCTTTTGGCAATGCTATGAACTGGAATCCTAACTTCAGGAACAGGTGAAAAATATTCATAGTCCCTTAGTTTCACACCCTCATCCATCCAGAGAAGGACAAAGAGACTGGATTATCGAGGCACTGAAGGCTTAACATAGATTTTACAAGCGAGCAGTCAAAGTCATGGCTAAGATGCTGTGCTTGAAGTTATGATGAGTTTTGTAAGCAGCTAATAATTTCACTGGTTGCAGTGAAGATTGGCTCCTTTGGGAGGTTATTTGACTAAACCCCCAAATATCTGTCCCACATCCCCTTTTTTGGAAAAGACTTGGCGAATTTATGCAGGCAGGGTTCAAATCATACATGGGTACAACTTTTTCACTTGCTGCTTTACTATACTCCTCTAAGACTTATTTTCATTTAAATAAAGTAAGATACAGTCTCATACTTTACACTAGGATGATACACAGAAAGGATGGTTTTCTGGCTAAAAACCTTTACAAAATGTGAAGATCATGAAAGCCCCCTTCTCCATAGTGCACATTTCTGAGTTGATATAGACCTTCACGTACAGTGAATTTTTGGAGCATTAGCCTATACCTTCATGTTAGCGTAGAAACACATAATCACAGAATGATTATATGCAGGTGCTTTTATTTGAAGAGCTCTGGGAATCAGGGTACCATACCCAAATCGATTCCAACATGGATCTGCAATGGATACAGCTTTATACTGTCCCTTACATAACCGTCAGTAGTTAATTGTCAATTCAATATTGTTCTATTGAACTTGAGCATGACTTTACCATTTCTATTACATATATTGTTTCCACCCAGGCATAAGCCGCAGCCCCCCTTCATCCAACTATCCCCAAATGTTTCTCATAATTGTTATAATTGAATTATCGTTCTTACAAACGTTTCTTATGATTGTTATAATTGGATTATCGTTCTTACTTGTTTTTATTAAACAATCATCTTGTTAAGGGCAATTATTGCAAAAACCCCCACATGAGAACAGGTGCAGTTCTCGTGACCACACTTCTACCTAACAAAGATAACACCTAAGGTTTACCTACTGTTACCACAACCTATTACAACCCGAAATCATTTTTAACCCTTATACTATCATTCAGAGGGTCAGAGCCTGTTCCCTTTGTGCTGGCAGTTTACGTCATTCAGGCACTTAAATCCCTGCTTTGAAGGAGCAATAAGGGTGTTGTAATAATAAATACATGAATATTTATAAGAAACTTATGGAAATTCAGATAAAAGTTGATGTAGTCATTCTTAAACAGCAATGGTTTTGGGTGTTTGTACCATGGCACCAGGAGCCGAGTGACTGCACACAAAAGATAGGCAGATGTTAATTACCATGATCATGTCCTGCTTATCTTCAGCAGCTACAGACATTCAAATGACAGGGGCTTTCTGAGTCTTGCAGGACTCAAGGCACAGTATTGCAGCTGCTACCATGTCTGCCTCTTCTAAAATGCTCTAAGCCCAGTCTACTGGCTTCTCACCTCAAAAGACTCTGCTCTGGACTCCAGTCTCTGCTGCCATATCTGTGTACTGCTCCTGCTGTCTCCTTGCATTCTTCTGACTGACTCTCTGGGCAAGTAATCCAAGCTCTGTCAAAATAATTTAGTGCTACATCCTTGCTGCACGTCTTAGGGTTTATCTCTGCTGCCATAGAGGGAAACTCAGGTAAGGCTTGGGCATCCGCCTTTCAGACCTAAGTCAGTGCAGACAATAGGAGGGGGAAAGGCCAGGCTTATTGTCTCACAACACACTCTGTGGTCAAAAGAAACCTTTCTGAGAGGAATAAGTCAAGCTGCATGGGGCTGGGAGTTGGTGGACACGGTAGAATAATGTGTCTTATCCTCCCTTATAGCTTCTGTTGTTTAAAACACCCTCCTGCTGCAAACACCAGAGAAGCCCATGCAAAGGATTTACTGGATTTTCACTTTATAGATATTTACAGTTAACATAGGTAGGCCATGTCACCTTTACCTGGCTACAATGCTTTTCCAATGGGAATATTGTACTGGATTTTCAGCACCACAAATTGTGGATCCAGCCTGACATGAGCTGCCTGCTTTAGCAATCTTGCTAAAAATCTCACAGTCTTTGTATTTCTGACATCAGGATTACATCAATTTCTATGGCTCTCAGTGGGGATGCACACACTGGCTTCGTTCCATCTAGTCTGGGATGTTTAAGTCAAGCACTTTCACTGGGGATCAAGGTACAAAGAGATCTGTAATCAAGGTAAAAAAGGAGATGCACCTCCAAAGGATTACTCAGATTTAGCTAGTGAGAGGTTGTTTTGTAATAACATCCCTTAGATTAACAGAACATGACAACTAACTGAAGTAACATCTGTAGTCTGGAAGCCTTATAGTTGCATTAACATGGCTCTGTATCCCAAATTTATAACAAAAGCGCATCTCTGAAATGTAGGTTTGAATGATATACACTGTTCATGCACTCATTCTAAAGTACAGCTGGAGCCAAGCCAATTTACAATGTTGTTTCAGTACCTTACAAATAACTGTTAGTGAACTCCCAGCTCAAAATACAGCTAATGGCAACATGGCTACAAAAGTCTGCTTTTCTCTCTGTTAGCAGACAACAGGCATTTTTCATCCCATGACTGTTTAGGCAGTGAAGGTATCAGCCATTTGATGGGGTGCTCCTTCATGTAATTTGCAATAAATTAGTGAAAACAAAAGAAAAAACTTGCTTGTTACCACTCTCAGCAATTGTGACCATAATAAAAGGTCTTTTATAAGATGAGTCAACCAAAATCTTATTTCTTAGATGGGAAAATAAATATTTGAGTATCAAGGATACTAAATCACACAAAACCCCCCATGTAGTAAGGACATGTTACAGAGTACCACTTATAAAGAAAAGAAAGTTTAATTATCCAAAGAATCATGGGGAATCTGAATATTCATCACATGTGATCCTCAAAGAATACTTTTAATTCAACAAAAAAATGGTGAAATGTCTTTTTCAAAACATCTGTCAGGAGCCAGGCATCAGAGCAATCCAAGGTGTCTGGTCTCAGTGTTTTTAGAAAGCTGTAAAATAAACCAGCATGTGGGTGCACACAGAAGCAGCCCATCGGCATCTACTCAGTCCATGCATAGCCTGGCAGTCTGCTGGGACACAGTGAGAGGATTCTGACTCCTGATCTACCAAACTAAAGCAGGGCATTCCTCAGCATGAGAGAAGAGGTACACCAGCAGTGGCGTTTCCAGTGTTCCCAAAGAGGAAAAGGGAGCTGGATGATAATATTCCAGAGCAGAATTATTTTTTTCCACTTTTAAGAAATGCTCAGACCTGTAATGACACACAGCTTCCTTGAGCTTATCCCTCCTTTGGCAGGCCCTTAGATAATGTTAAAATGGGTGACAGAAAGCATCAAGAACAACAATGTGTTCAGTCCTCATGTGACAGTGGCACTCAGACTCTAACAACAATGGCAAAACTTCCAATTCACACTCCATTTCCCCATGTCCTTGGTGGGGTGCTGTGGACACTGTTCTGGAGCAGAGATGGGTGTCACACCTCCACCCAACAACAATATGCTGTGGTGCCTTGTACTCTTGGTCAAACAATGAGTGAATTTATTAGGAATGGAGATGCTAATAGGCAGAGAAAATAAGGCTTTCTTCTTCACACAAAGCTCTCCCTTCTCCTTTATCCCGAAGAATTCCTCAAACCTGCAAACATGCTTTTAATTGAAAGGTTTAAACCATCAATCATATAAAAGAGCTTGCCACATTCTGCACTGCCTACCACCTGCTTATGAAGAAAAAATAGAAAGCACCAAAGGAGCATATGAATTGAATTGTACTGAAATTTTTTTCAGTCAATCTTTTGGGACCAATTCTTGTCTCTCAAAACTGATTTCACTGCATTTTGTCTTGGTAATATAACCAGAAGTGTTTTCTTCCTTCTGGGAATTGAAATGCCTCTTGCTCTAACCTGCCCAGCATCTGAAAACATTGGGGCTCTATTACCTACCTAGCAAAGTCCAAGCCATTTAAACCTTTCTATTCTCCACTGTGGCCCACTCTCAGGTACCCTGTGTTCTGAACAGAAAAGACAGCTGTTGGGCCCTATAAAGCATTCCTTCAGAGATGCTCAGTCAAGCCCATGCCAGAACAACCCTACCCTACTGTCCAGCAGTGAAAAGAGAAGATTGTGATAGACCATGAAATAGCAGCCTCTGCACAGGGTTTGAATGCCACAGGACTTAAATGTTGCTGATGTTTTACTCTGTTTCCGAAGAGAAACTGATTTTCTTGTAGCTAAAGCCTTTAATAAGAAATGTAATTCTGAAGCAGAAGATTTTTGATATAGACACTTAGAATGAGGCATTGGAAGCACAGGACCACAGAAAGGTTTGAATTAGAAGGGACCTTAAGGATTACCTAATTCCAACCTCCTGGGCATTGTAAGGACAACTTCCACATGAACAGGTTGCTCAGGGCCCTATCCAGCCTGCCCTTGAACACTTTGAGGAATGGGGCATTCACAGCTCCTCTGGGCAACCTTTCCAATATCTCACCAACCTCACAGTAAAGAATTTCTTCCTTAGTACCAAACTAAACTTTCTCTCTTTTAGTTTAAAGCTACCCCCCCCTTGCCCTATCACTAAACGACCTTGTAAAAAGTGCCTCTTTGGCTTTTTTGTAGGCTTCCTTTTGGTACTGTAAAGAAAGATAAAGCCTAGTGTGCAGGCAGGTGACACTGCTGTTAGCCCTCAGCAATCAGTATTTTTGCAAAGACATATCTCTAATGTCTTTGTATTGATCTTTGAAGTACAAGAAAACCCTTTTGACAAGAACCAGGCTTTCTTCCTGTCTTAAATATTCCTCACAAAGGATCTGTTCCCAAACATCCTTGGTATCATTTCTTGCCTTTTCTTGATCTTTTTTTCAAGTCTTATTCTAGAAGATTGATTTGTCTGTAGTGTGCATGGGAAATCCTCACATGTCCACTCTACACAAGCCTCTAGTCCAAACAATTTCTCACCTGCCGCTGCTGTGATCTATGGGAACAATATATATTGATTAGTGGCTGGACATGAAACTGTGCAAGGCTGAAGGACGCTTCTTTTATTGAGAACCAATTCCCTGCTTGCTCCATTTTCCTGTTATGAGCTCCAGAAGCAGAGATTAATGACAGCCGTTCCACTTGTTTAGACAGCTGATGTCTCAGGCCTAGATCCCACCTGGGGCTCCCGTCTGGACAATAACAACAGGCCATTTTTGAGCTAAGCAAGAAAACACTGTAAAAACCAGCTAAGTTTTAGCTTCCAAGCTGGCAAAGGAAATAATTTCTTCAGGAGCAAAACACCAGTTGAAGGACAGAAATGAAAACCCCTATGGGCAGCCACAGAATTTTTGCTATAGTCACAGGTTGCAAAATGCAGACATTGCTGGGGTGAGATGCAGCTGTTGGGTATGAAGAGACCCAATTGCCATAACTGTATGATGGATGTGTGAATGAAATGTAGAAGATGACAGGGTCAATGATAACAAATGTGTAGATACAGAGGGAGAAGCTGGAAGAATGCAATAACCAAGAAGAATAGGAAAAAGCATATGGAGCTATTTTGGACCCCTACAGCAAATGTTTTTGACACAGAGAATAAAGAGGATATAGACAACAGACCAGCAAAGCTGGACCACAGTTTAAAATCAGTGCATTAAAGAGTGGTTTTCTAGGAGCAAACTTGACATTTCTAGCTCCACGCCAAAAGACCTGGATGAAGATATATATGGCCCAAAAAAAGATGTAGTTTGCTTTGCTTCTTTGGCTACAAGAGAAAGAGGTTGGCAATATTAATAAAAGATAGAGAGATTGTATTGCTGCTTCATGTGCTACAGTGATTCTTTGTTTAGAGGACTTTAGATTCCAAGATTCTTGTTCTGTTACAAAAATAAAATTATTGGAAGAATTTGCCAAGAATAATAGCTAGATAAAAGGACTACTTGAAATACTCCTACAGGCAAGTACTAAGAGTTCATTGCTTTCTATTTCTCCAAAAGCTCTATAGTCAGGTACATTTTTTTTTTTACCATAACATTATACATATTTTTAAGCAAAATTTCACAATTAAGTCTCAGGTACAACCAGAGAAATAAGAAATAAGCATCATGCAGCCACCAAGCCTTCCAAATATATTTTCTTGCCTCAATCCACATGAAAAATACCAGCTGAGCCTGAGTTACATACCATTGTTACCTCCTGTAGCTGCCTTTAACTTGCAGAGATGGGGGAGTTTGGAGAGTGTTATTTGGCTGCCATTTATTTGACTAAGAAACAAAAAGAGAAAGGAAATACTCAACCCTCCCCCCCCTGCCATCACCACTTTGTCTATCTCCATCTGTCAACCACACAGGTCTTAGTGATTAAATTTATAAGCATTTCCAGACATAATGAGTGAGTACTGATGAATCAGGGGAATCACAGCCTGGTCTCACCAATGAGTTAATATTTTAAGCCTCATGTTAGTTAAAGGACTTTTACAGCCCCTTGATAAAAATCCAGCTGTTATTTTCAGAGAACATGAGCCAGAGGAGAGCTCCTATATCTCAGTTTCTGCACTCTGACACTTTGGAGAGGAAGGATGAAGAAAATGTTTTTTATCTGCAATGACCTGGTTTGTCTCCTTTTCCTTGTTTTGGGCAAAGAAGAGCTACTAAACCTCATCAATGCAGTGAGGTGGCTGGGCTGGCCTGGCATAGCAGCTGTAAGGTGTTCAAAAGGACAAACAAAGATTTGTCCTATTCTGCAAGGTGCTTTGGTCTCAGTGAGCTGCAGAGCAGCCTGGCTGACCTGCTGCTGCTGCTGTGGTGGAACCAGATGCTTCTGTCTGCTGACCTGATTGCACTACTCTGCAGTGATGGTCCAAAATGACAGAGTGCTATTCTTGGTACTGACAACTTGATAAAGGCTGCCATTGCCTGGGCTGCTTGGGAGATAAATAAAGATGGGAACTCATCCCTAGAAATTCTGTAGTTTTTATTGATATGTCAAAGAAAACCCTGGCTTTTGAGCTTACTTCATACTGTTACTTTGGGCTTTTGTGTAACAATGTAAGGCTTCCCTGTGCATCCTGATGAATCAAAGAGGTCGCTATGTAAAAGTCAAATAATGCATCCTCAAAGGCTGAACTTTTGAAATGTCAGATAAAGAATTTTAAGGAGAGAAGATGGTGGCAGGCTGTATAAACCCCACATTTCTGCTGAGAAACAGGCTGACAGAAATTTCAGGCAAAGGAATCCTGGCTCTCAAATTGGAACTATATGAAATAAAGCTGCATTGATCCCACCTGAACTGTCTCACTAAATCTAGTTTGACTCTTCAAATAGCATTCTCCAAATAGCTCCTGATAAAATGAAGACTCAACCTCCAATGTAAGTCTTTAGCCACTCCTTTCCTTTTGCAAACAACACATAAATGTCAGAGTGGTTTTACTGACCTCAATAAATGCTGGTGGGCAAGCAGAGATGATCCCAGATACTGCCAATAGGAGGCCGTTAAGATTGATGTTATGTTTCCACAGACTCTGCCAGCTGAGAGAACCTTTGCAGTTTTACAGTCTAATGGTAAGCTTGAGTCTGGTGTTGTTCAGGCAAGAGGCCAAAGCTGGCTGAAGCATCAGGAGAAATCCCAGGAGATTGTCTTCCTTCATTCCATGTCTGGTAAGGGCTGAGCAGCACTTGATAGGCAGCTTCCATACAGTCAGGTGGGACAGAGATTGGGAAAAAGCGAAGTTAAAGGGAGAAGCTGCAGAGATTTTGTTCTGCTTCCTACTCAGTACCAGCCAGTAGAGTTTGCTCATTATGTGGGTGAAAATACATTCTGCCTCAGGATGCATTTTAGGAGCAGGAGTGATTCTTTGCATGTCAGAATGCTCTGACTGCTTTCTTTAGAGTCCTGAGGGGCAAATTTATCTCTAACGTGAGTCAATGGATTTTCACAAGGGCTGAATAAACTCCACTCTTTTTTTTTTTTTTTTGTAAGAGGAATAAGAATGTTTTCAGCAGCTAGGAAAAAAAAGATAGGTCTGAAATCAAGCTCACACATGGTATACTGTTTCTGAATGGCAGATACAAGTGTCTTTTCCCTGCTGCCTCCAACAGCTTCCCCTGAGGATGCTGAGGTTTGCAGCTCCCATTTATCACAGGAGTGCTCCCCTGGTAGGCAATGGGGAGGCAGAACAGCAGACACACACTGGCCAGGTCAGGGCTGTGCTATGGGACATTTGGCTGCTGTGCAACTGCAAATTCTCACAGGCATTTAAGAGACAATCAGGCCATGGAGCGAGGAATCCAGTGCATTGTGGCTGTGTTTCTTCCGATGTTAGGGACAGATCCTTGAAGCATTTATTACTTGCTCAGTTTCCTGGTGTTCACTTTCTGAGCCTCTGCAGGGGAACTTTGCTTTGTTAGAATGTTTTTAGCATTATCTTCTCATTTTGGATTTTCTACTGTACTTTACACAGATTAACAGAGGGGAGATTGAGCAGAAGGTGAGAAAACAAGATGCAGGCTCACATTTATTCATGAAAAGAAGAAGTCCGACCTCAGCTGGAGAACACTAACTCCTGTAGAGGGATAGCATATGAATGTTGATGCTACAGAAGCCTCAGATTATTTTTAGTTTTCCATCTCAAGGACAGGAATCCCATAGTGCAGGTAGAGTCTCTCTCTGAAATTGCTAGATCACACAAAATAGGCACACACATTTATAATGAAGGAGTTTTGGCCAGACCTAAATAAAGTTGGATTCTTGCTCTCAGTTACAGCAGCAAAAACTGAATAGGAATTCTGATGCCTGTGACATAATTTTGGATTTGTTCCTGAACACTGAGCAAATCTCCAGTCCTCAGTTGTCCCTCCTTTATGTTCACAGGAACCTTCTACTGAGAGTTTGCATTAGTTTGTATGTCTCTTTTTATCTTTCTTTCAGCATGTAAAATCCTAGACTCAAAGTAGAATTTGGAAGTAGAAGTCAAGAAACAGATGGATCCAAAGAAGATTTAGAACTCAAAGGATGACTTTGTCTATAAAGATCTCAGCATATAAATGTTAGTGAACTTGGTGAATATATTTCCCAAGTTTATTTCAAAGGCTCCAGTACTCTGAGGAAAGCTGGCTTTGGTCATCTCTTCCTTCTTACACTGTATTCTCTTGTCATCCTTTGAAATACTTCACTGTTGAACAGGAGCTTTTCTCAGTCTAAGATACTGTCTTTGCATCTTTGAACAGAGCAGGGACAAAGCAGAAACAATTGCTGCTTCTTTTGGTACACGAGTGAAACTTACTTTGCAAGCAACTGCATTTGCTGCCCAAACTGTGCACTTGACAGTCCCGAGGAGTGAAGTTTCCTGCGGAGCAGAGTCTTGTGTTGAAAAGCTGTCACTCTTCAGGAATCTGGAAAGAAAGCTTTCCCAGAGAGACTTTCTTTTCCTGCATCTCATCTTTCAGGGAACTCCTGCTATTCAATGTTTTATCCTTTCTCAATTGATTTTTTTTTTGTCATTTCAATGAACAGCTACTTTGGAAGAAGCACTTACTTCTTTATGTTTTAATCTAGTTTAAGTCAATTCCCTGATCACAACATACCAATGGTATCATGTTTAGGGTATGCTCATTGCAGGTTGTTTTCAAAGACTTCCAGTATTTTGTGTGTCTTCTGCTTCAGCCATATCTTCTTTCCTATTCTTTTTCTTCACAGTTTATTTCCATCAGTTCTCTATCATACCAAATGCCATATTTAAATCTCTTCTGCATTATCCTTTTCTCTAGCAGTGCCCCACGACTGCTGTTGTCAAATCCCATATTAATTTTCAGTTTATTTTTAAACTCTCTGGAGATTTTGAACTTCAACATTTCTGGCCCTAATTAAATGACTTTAATAAAGCCATCCACATATGAAAATGTGCTAAATGATTTATCTCAGGAACATTATGCAGCTGCAGCACTTCCTCTCTTTCTCCACACAGAGTCCTAAACCAACAATCCCAAGAGGGCTACAGCCCTCTGACAGCCAAAACATAAATCCACATTCTGAGGAATGTGAATGGATGGAATTTTGTGAGCACATTACTTGTAGGGAACATTTTTGAGATTTTGGGGTATATCTGTGATTTAATTAATATTGTTGTTCTACAGTCTCTTCTGGGAGAAGGGCAAAAAAGTACATTTTTAATGAGCTCCCATAGGTTCTTTTCCAGATAAGCGATAATATCCAGAGATAAAATTCACTGGATTAACTCAAGGGAATCATAATAAAATGTCTGGTTAAAGGACCTGATTTTGTGTAACAGGGAAGCGCAGCTATATGTTATATGTGAAGAAATTGTAATAGAGACTTAAAGAACACTGCTTTATATAGGATTGAAAGCCACTCTCACAGTAGTAGGGAAACAGGAAAGAGGTATCAAGCTAAATGTATGGAGATGTAAGTGAATGGAACGGTAAGAGGGTTTCCAATGATGAGATCAAGAAGATGTGAAGACTTGAAGGAGAATAGTGATGTGTTTGAACAAGCTTTCACAAGATCTGAGATGAGGAAAACAGGAGTGAAGTTGGGGGAAGGAGAATTAAGGTTGATGAAAAGCACCATCTGGCTTTTTGTATGTTGGTTTATTTGAAACACATATTTTCACTTAGATATTGGTTTATGTTTTTCCAAGGTAAAATATTTTTCAACAGAAATTGGAACAGAAACATATTCTTAAAAAATAGATTCCTTTTTAGCTGAAAAAAAGGAGAAAGTTTCTGTAAATATTGTCACTGAAAACAGTATGGATATATTTTCCCAACAAAAAAATAATAGTTTGAAATCCAGAAATAACTAAACCTTCTCACGGGGTGAAGCAAAGCGCCTTAGCTCTACAAGGGAAGAAAGAAATTGGAGCACTAGGAGTAAGACTTTGGGCTGGATGTTTGGCATAGGTATATAGTACAACCAAGCATTCAAAAGTCCTTGTTCTTCTGTAGTCAAGAGGACAGAGGTGACTCTTATATTGTTAATAACTGGAGACTTGTTCTGCAGTTCACTGGGGAGAAGCTTTTGGTTTTGCACCAAATGCCTGTCTGAGCATGCTTTAGTTACAAAGGGGTTAATCTGCCTGACCAGCAGGATTGGTACACCTAAGGACAGTCCACAGCAGTTGTGGTTTGCAATGTCAGGTTCAATACTGGCTTGCATAAAGTGTTATTACCAAGCAGCTGCTTGCTGATGTGGCTAATTGTCTGACTAACAAATTGTTTGCTGACAGCAAAGCAGAAATCAGAAGTAAGAGATGGAAGGATCCCAGTAGCAAAGTAATAATTTATCCAAATCAGTCAGCTGGGTATATGTGAAGAATCAAGATCATAACTCATATTTTAATTTGTTGTGTCTCCTTCAAAAACCGCTATATTTTAACATATAAGTTTCTATATAAAATATGTGACACATTTTGAAGTCAGCTTTGTTTAACTTTCTATTGCTGTTCGTTATACCTGAACAATATCTTTCTGATTCTAGTTCAACGAAAATCTCAGGTGTGTTAGTCTAAACAAAGAAATTTAGCCTAAATACAGGAGTAAAACTTTAAAAAATTGGGACTGGAAAACAAGGTGTTAATATTATCCACCTGCTGCCAAGCTTTTGCCATAGGTGAATAACAGATTTTCCCTCAGTCCTCTCAGTTCTGGTTAACCTTACTTTGTCTGGTTCTCTATTCACTTTAAAAATGGAGAGGCAATATCTGCAAAACCCAAGCTGTTCAGAGCCTGGGGAGTCTGTTTTTCAGAGGGCAGCTGAGGAAAATGGAGGTCTCTATCAGCATCTTCTTCCCTTGCCCTTTACCTGTCTTCCTAATGTTTAATCAGAATTTCAAGATTTTAATAAAGTGTAATGATCAACATGATGTTCTGAAGCAAACTGACTGGAAGGTTCATAATGCCGCCTATTCAGGCCCAAAACATACACTCTAGATTCTTAGGAAGCTTTTATCAACAAATTATA
This sequence comes from Petroica traversi, assembly GCA_025920805.1. Lineage (NCBI taxonomy): Eukaryota > Metazoa > Chordata > Aves > Passeriformes > Petroicidae > Petroica > Petroica traversi. The sequence goes on from JAHLSL010000007.1 coordinate 38,009,573, forward strand.
TAAAACAGCTGATGGGTCAAAATCTTCAGAACTTAAATATTCTTGCTCATTCCGTGCTTTTCTTCTGAATTCAATAATATTTTAATTTCCCCTTGCTGACCTTCACTCCTCTATCTGCTTCTATAATTTTTACAGGAGTTGTGATTTGTTTTATGATCTGCCTTTGTCTGGGCTTTGTCTTGAGTGCATTTTGTTTTGGCCTGCTGTGTTGCCTAAACCATTCCTTGTTCTCTGATGATATTAACAAATTGAACTGCCTCACTGGATTGACTTTTGTCCTCATTTATTTCAGAGAGCCTTTTGGATTGAGATCTCCAAGCTCATCACAACTGCCATTGTAAATCAAGCTGACAGTCAATTACAAGATGGACTATGTATTCGAACAAGGCCAGCTTTGAAAGCCCAGCTATTTCTAATATGCTTACAGACCTGCAAATGCTCTTTGTTGGCAGGACACAGGGATGCCCACTGCATGTGAACAGCTGGTGCTGGGGTGTGGTTTAAAAAATCAGCAGCACTTTAAGAGAACTCAGAAGTGTTTAGTCAAAATAATAAGAAAAGTGTTATCTGTTTCCCGATGAATAAACTTTAGTTGGAGGGGATACTATTTTTTATGCAGCTTTATTGTGTCTGATGCATTAACACTTTCTCTGCTGTTAGAGAGTGGACAGGCTGGGATACACAAAGGTGTTTCAGAAACAGCAGGGCACATTGGAGAACATAGGAAAGTTGTGATCCATGAAAAAGATGCACAATAATGCACCTTGCACCACTTTTAGTTCTAGTAGAAAAATATTGCAGCAAGACAGTTTGTGATATGGGCGTATGTGTCTGTGAGTAAACTCCAGCTAGCACTTGGCATAGTTTAATTCCTCACCATTTGGCAATTCATCTGGTGTTCTCCCTTCTGTTGCATTTTTCAGAATAAAGTTGAAGGGGCTGTCTTCAAGTGTACAAAAAAGAGGGAGCTTAGGCTGCACAATGACCATGTTCTTAATGCATAAGGAATGAAAGTAGTTCTGTTTGATATACCATTCTGTTATGGTCAACAAAAATCTGCAGAAGTGTGGAAACAGCACTGGCTGGATAATCCTGTAGAAAGCATTCCGTGGTACTCAGTGTGGGCTTTCCTCATGAGAGCTGCTCTAGTGGGGTAGTGTGTATAATTGTATAACCTTGCATTGAAAAAGGTCTGACAAAAGCAAGGGAAACAGCTCTTAGTTCTGGGAGTGTGCAGTCAACCTAACCCAGGCATGGTGGGATACACAAAATGAATTCTCTGTGTGAGTCTCTCAGTCAGTCTTCCAGTTTATGATGGCAGTAAATCTGCTGACTTGATTTGAACAATAATGAGAATAATATAAAATAATCTAAAGAGAGAATGGTTTTATGAGCTGATGGGGAAAGAGAAGATTTATTTTTTTAAATGTGACTGTCAAAGAAATTGAAGAATATCTTCTTGCCTTAGGAATCAACATATATTCTATGACTCAAAGACCTGGACTAGAAATAAAGACAGAAGTCACAACTCACACATGCTGTGCTTAAGTTGTAAGCAATCCTCTCTCCGTTGCCTGCAGGAACTTTAACAGCACAAGGCAAAGCACAGGAAATGATGTTGTGAAGAGTGTACCAAGATTAGTGAGGAACAGGCCTGTCCCCATCTGCTTCTATGGCCCCTGCTGCTCGCCAGGAACATCCTGTCTCTGTATTGGTTTAGTCTGAGGCAGAATCAAAAGGAAAAAACATCATGGTGTTGAAACTCGATAAACTCCAGTAGATGCAGACAGTGAAATGGCCAGGTGCTCTCCCACTGATCTGTCTACCCTCTCCAGGCTCAGGGCATTTCTTCCTTGCCCGGGCATCAGACTGGTGGGGGGGGAATTAATTGAGAGTCCTCTCTCACATCAACTCTTTCAAAGCCCTCTTCACCACCTTAGCAAGCCTATGACTGAGGATGCTCTTACCTTTCTGTGACAGGTGTACGGCATTTGCCCCCTCAGTAGACCAGGTTCCCCAGAGCAACCCCCATGGTCTCAGTAGGCAAACAGCTCAGCAGGCTATTGTATCAGTCTGCAGATCTGACTGACCCTTTCAAACTCCTTTCCTTTGATTGGAAGGATTAATAAAAAAAGACCTGTGCTCCAGAGTCCTTTACCACCGTTCTCTGTAATCTTGACAGACTGCTCCTGGCTGTATCACTGGTACCCACAAGAAGCAAGAGCAGTGGGTAATAGTCTGGACTGGACAAGGGTCAGTAGTTTCTCAGTGACAACCTTGACAGGTGCCTCTTCATCATACCTCTCTAGAAAGTGTATCAGGTCAGCAAGTGGGTGCCTACATAGCTCCCAGGGGACAATTGCCTACTTCTTCCACATATAGCCTTTTGTAGGTTGTGCTGGCTGTTCTATGGGGAGGAGATCGTGCTGATTTCCTCAGCTCCAGTCTCTTCTGATGTGATGGATCCTTACTCATCAGCCTGCAAAACCGTCAAATAATTCTGCAAGGACACCTTGGGCTTCAGGGCAAGCATTTTCCTTCTGCAGATCCTTGCTGTTGCAAGCTTCCATTCTTGGGCATTATTGGCTCCCATCCATTCTGTGTATGCCCGTGAAGGGATTTTTGACAGTGGGTGGTGAGTCCACTGTGCTTGGAACCAGGTATCCAGTTCCTTCTCAGCCTTCCTGATGCTATGCAGATCTCTCACTGCTTCCTGCAGCTCAGCCACTTGCCACACAAAGTAGGGGACAGAGTGTTTCTCCTGCCTCCACATACTTGGCAGCTGGCAGCTTTGTCTATTGACTAAATTGTCACTGAAACTGCAAGAAAAACAAAAATTCTCCAACAACATTTTTTAGTGTTAGACAATTTAGACATTACTTTATTCTGTCCAGGATGTTGTTCCGGCCAGGATGTGCAGCAGAAATAATTTCATCTACACATTGCCTGGGTTGTGCAGAGAAAGCCATTCCATCATACACGCTCTTTACTAGATTTTTCACATACTTATATAGCCCAAACCCAGAGAAATTCATTGGTTCAATATTCATTAGTCCCAAGTGACACAGGTCTTACTGCTTGATTTTCTATTGCCTTCAATCTCAATTAGGTTCTTGTTCTTTTTTATATCTTTTCCCAGAACAGATGCCTCCAACCATGCTGGGCTTATGTTTGGAGTTGATGTTCATTAATGGTCGTTATCTTTTGTGTATCTTCTGTGCTACTCCCAGTCTGTTGAGATGTTTAAGCTCATCAGGCCTTGAAAAGAAACTTCAATTCCTTTGCCCTTGGGCAAAGGCGAACAAAACCCCTGACTAAAGTTATATAGAAAGTTTTAAACTTTGTGTCATTTCCAACAAGATGAGGCTGGAGTGAGAATGACATGTTTGTTGCTACTACTGTCACAAGAGGCATGATAGCAAAGTGTCCCTGCCAACTACTCAGCATCACCCACCTATTTTGTGTAGTTCTTTTTCTTTCACTCAGCTGTAACTTGAATTTGGGCCATATGTTCTGCCTGTGTGGGTGAAAGGAAGACTCACTCTTCTTGGACCAACAATAGTTATTCCAAACTTGCCTCAGGTAGAAGTTGTACATTACACATTTTATTCTGGCAAGGTTATTGCAGGCAGTGAAGCCTGGTTATCAGAGTCAATTCTCAGGACAGGTGTCTACTCCATGCTATGATTGTGTCAGCAGCTTACCTAAAAGCTCACAATGAGTTGTGGCAGGGCTGGGGATGGCATCCATAAATTCTCCCAGAACAGGACACAAAGCCTCCTGCTGCTGCTCTTCCAGCAGACACTGCAAAGAGCTGTAGTGACCCTAGATCTGTCTCTGGTGTTGAAATATTCCTAGTAAAGAAATGCCCATGACTCCAGAGGCCATGCAATATGCTTTAAGCAACTTTGATGACCTATTGACTCTTCTTTTGCCACTGTTTTAGAAAAGAAGCGTCATACCTGTGTCGTGGTGATAGTGGGGGCTTCAGAAAAAGTTTATTAGAGAAACCTTGCTGCTGAGTCATGAGATCAGAGAGGACGCCCTGCATTGTGAACTCCTTCTCAAAGAGGAGCCTGGGAATGGCTGAAACCAATCTTGTCCCCAGAGTGTCAATGGATTAAATAACCTTGTCCTCAAGATTAAAGATGCCAAATCAGATAAACTTATATAAAATGAATTCTTTATTATGGCAAATTATTAGACCAAAATATTATTCCAAATTTATTACTACAAGTGTAAAAGCTAAAATTAATTATAATGCACTATATCAAAGCAATAATATTAAAGCTAGCAAAAAGGAACAATTATTAAGCAGAGATTCATGTACCTCACTATACCAATGCTCATGTGCATATCTCTTTTACTCAGTCTCTAGGAGTATCCTTGAAAGGCTGTCCCCACTTTAAGGGAAAAAACTTCATATGCACTCTCCAGAAAGGAATATGTTGGAAGAACCTATCATATAAAGTGGACTGGACTTTTATGGTGTAAAGTTATGTGCCTGCCAGTTATATTGATTTTGGTTTTCCCGCAGTTTCAGTGACAATTTGTCTTCAAGTCAGCCTGGCGGTTTATCTGCCAAATCTTTGTTTCACTATCAGGATGTTAATTAGGAGTTGATGCATCATATTGGTTTTAGAATAATTCAACACCAAACTCAGCCACCACGATAGACTTGCAAAAAAGGTATTTTCTGAGCGTTTTGACCACTTTCCAAGGCAGAGCTACAGTTCTGCTACAACCAGCAGACAAAGTCTGCTCTATATTCTGCAAACTGCTTATGTACTTGTTTTAAGACTCATGCAACAAACAGCAACTATGCAAGTGGATCAGAAGGTCCAGTTTTTGAAGAGGGTGTGCGCAGAAGGATCTCTGGAAGCATTACTTTCACTGTTAGACGTCCAAGAAAGCAAGGATGTCAGAAAGCTAGAATGAGATCAGATAATAAGGGGATGAAGAAAATTACTTGCTATGAAAAAGGAAGGAAATATATACAGCCACATTCTGGAATCTTTCTGCAGTGGTAGCTTATTGGAGGAATAAGGAATATGAGAAATACACATGCCTCTGTGTAGAGTTCCAAGTATTTGTACTGTTGCCTTATATTTTTCTTGTTCCCATACATGTTTTAGATAAAACTAATGAATTTCACTTTTTCCTTATCTGAGTATTTTATGACGCCAGCACTGCTCTCCACCTTCACCTTATGTTTAACTTTTTTCTTCCTTTCTTTGGTGATTTGCATAATATCAGAGTAAGTGCCAAAGGACTGGTGAGCATTAATTGCCCCAGAACACCGTATCTCTGATATTCTTTTCCTGGTGCTTTTATATACCCACATTTCAATTCACATCTCACTTATACCAACATGAATGTTTCTAATGATAATATTTCTGTAACAGGTTTCTTGCATGAATGGCAAAATCAGTCACTTTAAAAGTATACAGTACCATGGAGTGAAATGTATTCTTTCACAGAGAGCCACTGCAAGCTGTAGGTACCACTCAAGTCCCATTGTCATGGCAGAAGAACTTGCTGAGACTTAAGCAGACAGAAAAGTGAGATTCATTCAATAGCCCTACTTTGGCTGTCAGATCTCAGCCTGGGGGAGGGAGAGCTACAGCAACCCCTAAGAATGACTAAGAAGTGAGAAAGAAAAGAGCTTTCACATTTAGCTGACAGCACTCCTGGTGCTGCAGCATAGCTGTGACAAGACTGGTGCAAAGTGCTTTGTGAGGTGGGATATGAGGATGGACCGTTCCTGCTTGCTGCCAGCCCCTGAGCTGTGTGAGTCCTCCTTTTGAACCACCTCTGCATTATTCCCTTTACTTCAACTGCATTGCCACTTTTAATGAATATCACCTAATATCATGCTGGGGAGGAGAAGTCTGTGAAAACAGTATGTTTGCAAATGTGATCTAAACTTTCAGTCAGTTCACAACCTGGGCCATCTGGCATCCATGCTATGGGATTATTTTATGTGCTTGTGATTTATAGACCTCTTAGGCATCTAAACATTGTGTTACGTAAACTTCCTTAAACAAAGAGATATTTATACGTACCTAGAGCTTAAAATTGGCCAGTGTAAAACAGCACCTTAAGTTTATTCCTTTACCATTTAATTTTTCAGAAGTCTAAATTATCTATACACTTAAGATTTTTAAATACTCTTCTTAAGGCATGATGAAAATACATGCCCAGATTTCTTTCCCTGTTCTTGCTTATATCCTCTACATCCCACTTTTTTTTTCTACATTAGCAATAATAATGAAAACAAATCCAGCATCTTTTCAAATCATTATATTTTTGATCAATCTTCATGGAACAGTGACCTCAAATCCATACTAAGTTATTTTTCCTCTCTTCTATTTGTGTAAGGCACCTTGTTTAATGTACTGGGGAAAGCAGTGGTGCTGTTTATGATGCTGGGGTAGGGGAGCAAGCAATAAATCCCATGGAAGGAAGGTAAACTCCAAAATGTGTCCCTTCACTGCAGGGGAACACATCTTTTGGACAAAAGATGAAATATAGGTAATCTTCCATGATCTTTGGATCTTTACCTGTTCTTGAAGAGGTATTTCAATACTGCTGCGACTATTTTGCCACAGGCATTTTTCTTTCGAAGTTCAGCAAGTAGAAATAGATTGTGACCCTTGATAATCTACCTCCTACTCCCCCACTGGATTTCAAGCACATAAAACTCAGGACCTAGTAAGAATTAAGTGTTAAATTGACTTTTAAAACCCTAGTCCTTACCAATCTCATCTGATTTTGCCATAAATCTAATGGATTATTTGGTTTTAGACAAGGTTCACTACTTAGAATGGACAGCTCTACACTTGGTCAGCTCAAGGCCTCTTTTAATACTCTTTTATTACTATTTTAATGCTCTTTTAATGCTCCTTTAATACTCTTTTAATACTCTTTCAATTCAGCACCACCATTTTAATACACTTTGTAGGACTTAAGCAACAAAGAGAGATTGATTTCAATTTCTGAACAAGAAGAAACCACTCTTTTCACACAAGTTGTGAACTATGTGTCCTGCAAACTATTCTACTAATTTTCACCTAGGGATAAATGGACATGGGTATACATTTATTCCTGAGGGTTCTCTGACTAGTAGGCACATTTTCATGACTGTTAACTTTATCTGAAACACCAGAATGGATGCTTAGGGAAGGAAGAGGAAAAAAGCAAAAACAAAAATCACATTCTACCTTAAAACTGGCAGACAATTTCTTGATTATGTTGTTCTCTTTCTGTATAATTATTCCAATTCAGAAATATGTGAAGATCAAAAATTTCGGTTGTAGTGTTCAACTTTCATGAGTAATAAAAGACTTGTGTGGGGGTTTTCTGCAGGTTGGGATTTTTTTAATTTTTTTTTTTTATTTTTAGATGTTTTTACAGAGCCATTTTAGCTAAAAGAAGGAGCCATTTTAGCTGAAAGAAGGTAAGGAAAGCTTTAATATTAGATTTCCCTTAAAGGATGAGGCTGCTTTGAAGATCAGGAAATTAATGATATTTTGTCACAATGTAAGATGACTTTTTAATGTATATTTTACATAATTCAGCTGTTTGTGATAATATTGTAGATTACTGTATTTCCATCCTGAGGCTTTATATTAAATGGATAAACATTTCTGGGCAAGCAAAGTCTTCTCCAGTCTCAATGTTTTTTCTCCTTGTTCTTTATGGGAATGTATTTCAATTAGAAGAGCTCTTGTGATTGTGTTTTTTCTCCTGATTTTGTTGTGTATGATTTTTCCTGTGGAGGTAGCACCACAAAGCCTCTGTGCCCCATACTGGAAAATGACATAAGACATAGATCTTGAGCTCCATGTATGGAGCCAGGGGATCTTGAACTTGCTCTCCCTTTCATGAGGACAGGAGCTGAATCAATTGGCCTTGTAAGTCATAACATTGAAGTTGCTTTTGCAGAGTAGCTTTATAATATTATACATTCATTGCTTAATGTGGTTTCTTAGCTATGGAAGACAGATATGGAAGATATGTAGATATGGAAAGTCATGTCCCAAAGGATGGACACACAGTGTTCAAAACCAGTTCATCTTTTCTGAAACACTGCATCCAGAGTCCTGAACCTGCACACAGCCTGGCAGATCTTCAACCCTATTCAGGTAGGGGGCTAAGGAGACAGAAAAGAGTGCTTTTGCTGTGGTACATACCTGGCATACATCAAATACCATATAAATTATCATCTCCTTTGAAAGGATAGACTGACAGCCTGTACTAAAGAAAATGATTTACCTATCTGAGTAGATAACAGTAAATGCCTCACAGAGAGTTGAACAGCTCCGGGCCTAAAGATACTGCAGCTGTAATAGAGGGATGAAAATGCATGAGGTATGTTAATTGAGCAATAAATGAAATGTATGATTAAGAGGTAACCTTTCTAAGGTAGTCCCTCTGAATGTGTGTTACTTTGCATTATGCTTTTGGGCTTTTCTACACTAGAAAAATAAGCTGAAGTAAGGTCATGTTGGGTTCAGTTAACTCTGACCTAAAGATGACTGCTTTGCTAGTATAGTTGTGCTGCAATGTTTTATGCCTCAAATTAGCAGGTCAAGGGGTAGCCTTGACTCCCTGCACTCTCAGAGTGATCACAGAAACAGTGTTTTCTACCAGCTGTGCTTCTGCCTCACCCACTGCCTGCACATACCACTGCAATCTGTCACACTGTGACAGGCATCAGGCACTTGGGTGAAGTACATGACTGTGAGCAAGAACGACAGCAGGTGGTTAATTCACACTCCTGAGATTCCTCCCAGAAGAATTGGGGCATGGCTAGGAAATATGATGGGAAATCCCCAGTCTATTTCTGACCTGATGGTGGAAATTTGTGAAAATTGGCAGCTGTGAAGCTATTCATATGTCCAGAATCTACAGTACTGAGGAACAAGGGATTGGCTGAGAATATTGGTTCCCTTCTTGACGATGATCTGATATTACAGGTAGCATGAATGTGTAGTTTTTAGGCAGACAGCTGTCTCATGGCTTTCTGAGTCCACCTTTGATTGCTTTCTATATCCGTAAAGGAATTTTTCTCATTTGCTGTTCAGACTTAATTAGGGTAATGCAATGCCCTTAAATGGGCCACTCACAGAATGTCCTGTTCTCCCTAGTTTGGAAGGAATTTTTCTTCCTTCTGCTAGTAAGGTCCTCTGTCACTCTTTGGATCATGTGTGCTTCCCCATGCCTGAATGGGCAATTGCTGAGATCCCCTGAATATTGCTGGTATAAGTCCCGGCTGCCCCGCTCTTTGATCAGCTCTCTGTAGGTACTGTGGTACCTGTTCCTACAGACTCCACCACGTGCCATTTGCCTGAGTGCATGGGTAACACAGTGAATTCCAGCTGTTTCCATACCCACATTTGGACACTGCAGCTCATCCTATGCTGGGCATTTCATGTTCTTCCTAAGTGTATGTGCTCACACGCTCCATAGGCACTCCGTGATAAGACTGAGGAGGATTAAAGTAACTCAATCTGCAAATCCAGTTGTGATGCTGAGGAAGAGCCAAGCCAGATAAGCACAGCAGTCTCCATGGCTCTGTGATACGAGGCAGGCACTCTTTGTAGTAGGTTTAAAAAGACACTGGTAGTGAGCTGGCAGGGCCACTGCTTCATGCAGGTAAATACTCATATCTTGCAATTGTAAAAAGACTTGTACATGATCTCCACTTCACGAGTCACAATTGCATTCACTCTGCTGTGCCTCTGTCGTGTTCCAGATCCTGGTACCCCTTTTAGCCTTGCCAGGTGTGGACCCACTCAGCAGCAGCTGGGCAGCCTGGGGGTGCTCAGAGCAAAGCAATGTGGTGAATGCTGGTGTGGCTGGTGATGCAGTGTTCACCGACTTCTTCTGACTGCTGTGCCTCAGATTTAAGCTGCACCAGGGTCACCAGGGAGCTCAGATGGATGAAAAAGATCAGACTGAAGGCAGTAAAAATTATTTGGGAGCTGTCCTTTGAGTATATATGAGGACTTTAATTTACAGCCAGTAAGTGGAGCTAAAGATCCATGAGAGCTTATTTCTTTAAAAAAGATATGGTTAAAAATTGCTGATGGAACATTTTTCTCCCCATTTCCTTGTATTTATTTAGTCCTTTTGTTGCACATAAACTGTCTCACTGCTGGGAGCTCACGGTGCGAGCTCTTAACTTTTTTATTTCATTCCTTGAGTCATAGACAGAACACAGGATCTTTGCTGCATTGACTGTGCAGTTAGCTCTTTCCCATGTTATTTGTTTGCTTTGCAATAGTTCTTCTCCTTGCTAATTTCACACACAGATTTCCTCTGTCAGTTAAATGCATTTGTATATATGTGAGTAGTCATATTTGCAAGGGGACTTTCATACTCTTATTAATCTAATTAAATTAATTTTCTCAGCGGCAATATTGTGTCCAAGCTTTTGGGGAAAGCTGTCCTTTGGCTTCATTGCTAGTCAGTACTGCAGCTCATGTCCAGCGTCTAATGCCTGTATCTAGAGTTTTGAGTTGCATCCAGTTAGTGCCTCTGCACTTGCTCCAATAATTAAAAACATTTTGCAATTGCACTTACTGGTCTCCATTTTTGCCTGGTTTTGGATCACTTTATGCTTTTATTCATCTTGTCTCCAGTTTATAAATATTAGCTCCTCATATGAAAGATGTAGGCAGGAAAGTACTTAGACCTATGTGTACCTTTAAGTATAGAATCTGTGCAATAGGACTAGTTATAAAATCAAAGTTAGGAATGTGATTGATGCTTCCTTGCATCAAGGTCATTAAAGCTTCACCTTGACTTATATGACTAAGAACGCAGTTCAACAGTGGACAATCAGAGACTCAGGCGGTTCTGTGATGTTTATTTTTTCAAAATCCACTAGCGATAATACAACTACAAGTCCTTTGCTGAATAAATGCAGACCTTTTTTTTTTTTTCTAAACTGGGTTATTGCTTGAAGCCATAAAATGTATTTTATTGAGCTCAGCTCAATCTCTACTGGTTTTGACAAACTCTTATTGCATTACTGCCATGGTTGGCCATTTAACTTGAATCCTTGGACTGTGTTCTGGGGAAACAGTTATCACAGAACAGCCCAGATCTATCATGTGCTTTTGCAGCAATTCATGTCTGACATTAGCAGACCCATAGTCCGTTGGATCTGGCTTTTAATTTATTAAATCTATAAAATGAACACCTATTATTCTGCAAAGTTCTGGTGTGATTCTTTAAACATATTTTGGTGACATAGGATGGGAAGGTCTGTGGAGTTAAAGAAGAGAATTTCTGGCACTTAGTTTTTCCTTAAAGTTAACTAATTTACCAGTTGTTGCAGATATTCTGGATCTTTTCTTCTAGGTCCCTTTCTACTGACAGTAGGGAAGATATTTCAAAATCATTATACAAACACAAACGTTTGTATTCCTAAAATCTCTCTGATATGAACAAACATATTTGACATTAAGGTAGCACTGGAGCAAACACCACAGCTGTTTGAGATGTGAGGGGATGAAAAAGAGGACTGGCATTGCAGGGTGAGGTTCTGCCAAAGGCATTTTTACATAAGAATATTTTTCTGCCCATAAAAATGCTGTATTAAATCAAATGAGAACCTGCCTATCCCTGCTGTGTGCTCCATCCACAGCTGTGCCTATAGCAATGCAGATAAAGGATGTGTGGGGGCATCTATTCCTTTGCCATTCATTGAACAGGGCCCCACAGTCACAACTGCACAAGCTCAGTGGAGATGGCAGCAGTTTCAGGAAACCTTGCCAGAGTCAGAAGAATAGAAATAGTTTTAAAAGGCCCTTGTTTGATGAAGCTGTCTGAAGAAATAGTCTTTCAGGATAACTAAGTCAAATTATGAGGTGTTTTAGAAACACTAAAGTGATAGTACTAAAAACAATGGTCTGAAATTTTTGTAGGCTGATTAGAAAGCATAATTTTATTTTGAGAATTAAAATTTTTTCTCTCTCATCCATTTCTGGAGACTGAAGTAACCAAAATGATTTAGGGGTTAGTTTTTATGAAAGGATGGAATTATGTCAGATATGAAACTCTTTAGAAGTTTGCTTTATCTTCTCAATGGAGGTTTAAAGTAATGTCTATGCTTTTAATGCTTTCTGCCTTCCTGCTATGCTTCATTTTGCCCTGGAAATATCTAATACAAGTACTGGCTATGAACAATTGCTTTAAAATGTGTTTTGACTTGTTCACTACACCACTCAAGCCCTCAAACAAAACCTTTTTCCCTTAGACCAATTTTATCTTCTTGAAAATGACTGTGCATTTAAGCTTCTTCCAATGAGAAAAGATGATTGGGGCATCGTTTGATTGTCACTTCCATCACAGCTTTGTGTACTCAAAGTACTTGAAATACTCTGCCAGCTCTGGATTGGCACTTCTATTGCCTCTAACGGCTGTTTGGGCAGGCATCAAAACCACTTCTTAAACTGCTGCTCCCACACCATGAACCTTTGTCCCTTTTCAGACCATTTCACCTAAATCCGAGAAAAGGGCTGATTGCCACAAAGTGTGACACAAGTGCAACATGCTCTTGTAACAAGCGAGCATCTGTAGATAGTGGCAGGCAAATTGTCACCAGCCTCCAATGACTGGCATTCCTTCTGCCAAGATGTGCCACTCACAGCCAAAGTTACTTGCTACCTTACAAGCACAGGTTGTGCTTTTGCAAGTGCTGAGCATTCGCCGGATCATTTGCTCTCAGCCTGACCTTGGACGCCAGCAGCCTGGGACTGGGGAATCACAGCACCCTTGCATTCACTGTGAGGAAACAGTACTCAGTAGCTGAATTAAGAAGCTGCTAGGATCTGGCAGAGCCTGGTCAGAAGAGCTGGTCATAACAGGAGGGTTCTGAGGATGAGGCCAAGGGCATGAGGATTGCTATCTCTTACCTGCAGCAGCTGAAAGGCAGCTCTACATCTAGGCCCACACTACTGGATGGAAGGAAGATGCTAATTTTGAAGCATTTTGAAGATGTTCCAGTTTTGAACAAACAACTTCTCGTTATTTTTAACGCGCTGTCAGTAAAACACAAAACTCTTTACATGGCTAGGCAATGTACTACCTTTTTCTTCTGTGAACTCAGTTGCCCCAGTGCATGCAGAGGTATAGTTATTACCTGCTATTTCTGTGGTAAGAATCTGTAGATTCCTAAGACTCCAGGCCATTTTCTGCTCACTGCTCTATTAACACAATGACACACCACAGAGATGGTACCAAAGAAAACCTAGGGAATGGAGGTCAGGAGGAACAGGAAGTTCTGATCTTACCCAGCAGCAGCATTCAGTGTGTGTACCCTCCAAGCTAAATTTTTAACATTTCAGTCAAACAGTGTTTTTACAACACTATCCTGTGCATGAAGAAGCACCTCTTCAAGCAGGGCAAGAGAATAATGATTTTATGGATTGGGTCTAGGTCCTTAAGGAGCAGATTGACATGCTTGAGAGATCGTCATTCTTACAAGAGATCTGGCGTTGCCCCCACAGAAATCAGTGAGAACTTGCTTTTCAGCTCACACTCTTGGGTAGCATCTTTTGAGAAAAGCTTCACACAAAACAGGGATAACATTAAGACAGCAAATTCCCCTAACCAAAAACCAGTAAATGTTGTATTAAGAAAGGTTAATTTTCTATACGAGCTCGGGCCTAGGTGGCACTCAAGCCCAAACTAGTGGATTTGCATCCACTGTTGCTGTGTTGTGTTTGCTTACCTTTTCACTCTAGGTCATTGCACCATCTGGGCCATATAAGTAGGACAGCTTGGATAACAGGGCCTTAACCTCAGAAACAAACATGGATGTGACCAAACTTGCCCTTGAAAACTTAGCTGTCCCTTCATACCTTGCAGTGTGCACTTTGATGATGCAATGGTGGCATCTTTCCATAAGGAGCCTCATTCAGAGCACAGCATGGGCCCTGCTTGTGGACTGAGTCAGGCTTACACAGAGCGTGAAATCATTTCATGTGAGGTGCCTTTGTTGTGTGTTGGAGATGTTAAACAATGTGCGGCCAATAAGACAAGGAGTGTCAAGAAGAAAAGGAAATTCATGTGAGCTGGCAGCTGCCTGACATATTACAGACATAGATGTTATGCTTGCTTCTCCATTTCTTTATCTATTGTGAAAAAAAAAATCTTTGTAGGAGATTTCTATTAGGAAGTTGGCAAGTAATTTAAAGCTCTTTTTTTTAAACACAGCATGTGTGTGTTTCTCATTTTCTGGGTGCCTAGCTTCTAGATTATTTTGGCCTCAAGCCATTGAACATGTTGAGGATAGAGACCAAGACTAAGAACTTAATTTCACATCTTCTGGGAAGCTCATGTACAGAGCTGAAGACTGGTAGGTGCATTTGCCATAACCCCTGTAGCTGAACTAATGTGCTGCAGCTTTCTTCCCTAGCTGGATTTTCCTACAAAGCACTGTGAGAGCTTGCCACTGAAAACTGAGGAACCCAATTTATGCACAGCATTGACCAAATGGGCTTTTATATCAGTAGCCTTGGGTGTCTGCACCGGAACTGCCAACTCAGTGGGCTGTGCTCTCTGCCAGTTGGCCTAAATTGCTTGAATTCAACTTCAAGCACCTGTTTTTCATCCATGAGCTTTGGCTGAATGCAGAGTAAAGAAACAGAGCTGCTCTTCTGGTAATCACTGACAGTGACTGATCTCTATGTGTAGTCTAAACTCTCCTTGAAACCCTTGAACAAATGAAGAAACATGATGGATACTTCCAAAAAGGTACTGCACTGCTCTTTAGGGCATATCCACCTTTTCTTTATCTTTGGAGATAAGACGAAGTAACCTGTCAGCTCATTTCAGTGTGAGTGAGCAGGGGAGGAACTAATTTCAACCTGTTACAGTATTTTTGCATTTAGGTGAAATTAAATGTGAATTACACATAGATGCTTATGAATTACATGGAACATTTGCCACAGGCATGATTAAGCTGCTCTGGCCAACTTTTCAGGCACCTAGTCAAATACACTTCTTTAGCAAGAGGACAAGTACCAACCACTTCCCTGGACAGTTAATATTCCTATGGTTAATTTCTCTTCATCCCTAGGACTGAGCAGCTCTGCGTAGAGTAGTGAATGTGCCTTCTATAATCTTTGATACTGCCAGTGATAAGATTTGTTTTATTTGCATGGTCTTTCACATGAGATTTTGATCACAACCAGCAGCTGGGTGCTTCTCTGTGTATTGTATAGTCGCTCCAGGCTGTCCAGAGGCCAATATTTCAAGGCTGTAACTGCTGATACTACTCTAGTCTTTCCCTTATGAGCAGCTGAAGAGTCTCTTTTGCTGTTTGTGAAACATAATCTAAGTATTGTTTTTGATCATTAGGAGCAGAAGCAGCTGGTACACAGAGAGTTCCCATGTTATCTACCCAGGAAGCTGAAGTCAATATCAAGTTTACCTAAATGGAAAGAGAACTGAAGTCAAGATGCACAATTACTTTTGATATTTTGGGTTTTTTTTTTTTTTTTTTTTTTTTTTTTTTTTTTTTTTCCTCTGAATTACTGTGGAACACAAAGGAAAAAAAGCAATATGGGAAAGGGTTTTTTTCTATAAGGGGCAGTGCAGGGGCCTGACTCTACTATGGTGAGAGCTCCCAGTTGAGATAAATGGTGCTGCTGTTTTGGCACCAAGTTTTATCTTGGATTTTTCTTGGCTGTAACATAAAAGCAAGACTGGATCTATCTCTGAAGTTTTATGTTCTGCAGTTCAACAACTGGTTGGCACCAAGTCCAGTGCTGCATCATGCAGGTGCTCATAGCTCTGACTTGTTTGCCCATTTCTGGTTCAAAAATGAGCATTAAAGGTAATAGTCAGCCTGTTCAACTTTCTGCAGATCTGTCAAAAACACATGTAATCATAAAAGTAATTTAATATAAATGGCTTTCAGCAAATCCTTATCCATATTTCATGATTGAAATGGGTGTCTGGCTTCTAATGTTTGCATGCAATTTATTTTAATGGGTGCAGCACACTACTTCCATTCCTTTGTCCCTCAGAGACCCTCGCCCTTTCAAGAAAAGAAAATAGCAGGACATCAAATGTTCATGACTCTGAGGGTGACCAAGTGCCCTGTGTATAAATCTGGAAATGGCAAGTTAATAGACTATTGGTAGTCCTGAAGTGTATTGAGACTAATTATTCTGTGTATCTGGGGGTAAATGAGAAATGGCAGGAACTCCATAAGCTAAAGACATCTAAAAAAATATGAATATGCATTAGTAACACATAAAGCTTATATTTCTCATGTCTTTGTAAAATGTGAGCTGAAGTCCCTTTAAATAGGAGGTAGTCTCCCTGCTGAATTTACGGGATTTAGAAGAGGTCTTCAGTGAACTTTGTGTGTATATCAGGGACATCATAACCAATTTTGTTTGGGTGAGGTCAAAGAAAAGTTCTCACATCCTCCAAACACCTTCATGCCCACCAAGATCTCCTGTGAAGGGCAGGGCTGCAAGATGAAGCAGACTATGTTTTGTGAATGATTTAAAGTGTGGGAATTGCTGGATGTTCACAAATGTCCCTCCAGATTGCATGAAGATGTGTAAGGTGTCTGATGATCTCAGAAATAACAGCAGAGATTTTTAAAGCTAAACAAATATGTCTCAGACCATTAAACTGGACAGAAGAGAGGTCTGGCACGTTTGATTCCAGAAGGAATTTCCAAAATAGTAAAAGTGAAAAAATAGGTGGTGTAAAACACATTTTAACACTAAAACTGATTTCACTGTGGGCTTCTGGGGATGAAACTCTCCAGCTTTAATTAGCATCAAACTTAACTGTCTTCTATTTCAAACCTGAATATTAATTAGTGATGCCCTTGGGGTAATCAACCCTTGTGGATCTCTGAGAAAAATGAACTGATTAGTAGATTGACCTTGAGAGTTCCAATGGAAGATGATAAAAATACAGACTGTTCAACTGTGCTGCACTGTAAGCTTAACTTGGCGTAAACTAGTGAATTGGGAAGCCCAAAGGAAGAAGGAGAAAAACTTAATGAGGAGGCTAGTTACAAAGGATGCCATTCATTTTTCCACTTAAAAATGCAAACTCTTATTGCTTTGCATTCAAGCCATGAATGAAAGTTCATCTCAAAATACTTTCAGGGGAATCTGACTTTAATTATATGAACCCCAAAAAAGTTCTCTGAAACACATCTCGATCATTTCAAGTTTAATTTTTGCTGCTTCCAGGAAGCAGCTGATGTTTTCAGGAAACAGAAGGCTTGGGAAAAAATAGAGAGACCTAGAAAAGTGCACCACCATATCTGGAGTCAGGAAAATCTGCCCCTAGCTCCCTCATCATGCTATGGATTCTTTGCTAGGATCTTCTTCTTTGTCAATAGCTTCGCAATCCTGGACAAATAAAATGTCTGCTTGCCTTTTCTGAGTAGGAATGAGGAATAAAAATCTCCATTGTCCATAATTCCTTGTGATCTGTTGATCTGTGATACTCAGAATGCAAAGAAAAACTTTGAAAAATTCTATCCCTTCTTAGCCTTTTGTACTAAACTTTGCTGCTTCTCCTTCCTAAAGCCTCTCTCTTATATAACAGTTTATCCTTGAATAACTGTGTTATGCCATTTCCAACTTTCTTGTCCTCCAAGTACATCTTACAAAATGGAACAGTTCCTCTGTCTTTGTTGCTCCTTTCAACATCCCAAAGCCTCAGCTAAGAATTCCACTGCATGGGCAAATGACCCAAAGTTGCCATTCAAATATGCTTTTCAGTTTTGATTTCCCAAAAGTGATCAGAAGATGTGGAAGTGTCATTATTGCAAAGCCGTAGGTTTTTATTTCAAAGCACATTTGAAGCTAGATAAGCTGTACAAAGTACTTTAGGGAATGAAAGAATCTCAGGCTTACACGGAAAAATAAAAAAGATAAGTAATGATGTGCTCTTGGCACATAGTTAGGTGGTCCGGATTTTTGTTTTTTTATTGTGGGGTAAAATCAGATAACATGTCAATGTGCTTTCCCTAATAGAAATTTCTAATATAGGACATATAGTGATACTGAAGGGTAGATAAGAGAATTCTAACCCCTAAGAATATGTCAAACTAAAGGCATCTATTCATAGCACTTTGAGCAAATTTGATGCCAGTTGAAGGTGCTAGCTTTTCTTGACATCCTTGAAAACTCAGATTCTCAGTTTATCAGTTCAGCTATAGTGGAACTTGAAGCACTCAGAAGAATTATCCTGCCAGGATGTCTAAAAAGCCCTTGCTGAAGGAGATGGGCCATTCATGCCATGTAGCCCTTCAGAAGAAGACATCTCCAGTGTAAGTGCCACCAAAGGAAGTTTCTAATGCCAGCCTGTTGTCGTGATTCAGTGAATATATCATATATGTTCAGACTGAGGCTTGTTGAGAGCAAGAACAGGAATGCTGAATGAACCAGAAGTCAAATCTCAGAGAAGGCTATGTGATGGTCAGATTTTGATGTTGTACAAAGAACCTGGAAAGGTTTACGTAGATGCAGGAGGTGAATCAGGAATCAGAAGGTAAGATGATTGAGAGGGGCCATGGCACAGGCCATATCTCA
This sequence comes from Petroica traversi, assembly GCA_025920805.1. Classification (NCBI taxonomy): domain Eukaryota; kingdom Metazoa; phylum Chordata; class Aves; order Passeriformes; family Petroicidae; genus Petroica; species Petroica traversi. The sequence goes on from JAHLSL010000007.1 coordinate 38,028,166, forward strand.
TTATTGCCTGACTTTGCAAAGGCTGAGAGGCCCAGACAGTCGCAGCTGGGCTGTAGGTGGTGGCTGCTGTAGAGATAAAGAGTGAATTTTCCCTCCAGTTGTCTGTAGGTCCATTAGCTTAGATACAAAATCTTACCTAGTCAAGACTCTTCCATGTGTGTTCTGTTCTAGCTCTCCTTGGACCAATTTCCTGGTACTGCATTTTTTCTCTAAGTGCTGCATCAGAAAGAGTGATCCTAATCAGCAAGGATTGCCTGGGTAAAGTGTAAATTAACCGAAATGGAAACCTCTGTTGCTATTTTTGGTACTTAAGGTAATTTTTTTTCAGGCAGCTAAGGTTTTGTACACCACACTGAATTCTGCAGACAACAAGTATGCCTGCCATATAATTAGAACCTGATTTGGAGTATCAGAATGTATTGAACATTCTGGAATGGAGATTTTAGTCCTTTGTATCACTGAATGTCTGCCAAATTTAAACTTAATGTTAGACCATTACATTACATAGTGTTAACGAGTCAGAAATAATCTAAATAAGCTGGGTGAGAGACTGTAATTAACATTATATAGACTGAATTTTAAATTTTCTTTCCTCCTCAATGTTATACATTTTCCTCCTCTGCTTGTAAGTGTTTTCAGAGAGAAGTTGCATTTTTTTTTTTTTTTTTGCATGACATGAATACAGAGACTCCAAACCCACTGGAATACCTCACAGAAGTGCTAAAGGTCTATTGGCTTATAAAGAAACACAATACTTTTGAACTCAGATGTCCTGACTGCTAAGCTGGCAGCGCTCTGAGAAGGATGTGGTGCCTGGAGCATGGGAAGCAGCTGTGAAGAGATGAGTGGAACAGTGGGGGGGTGGTTGTGGACTAAAAAGCCAAATTGTGGAGGAGCACAGTTCTGCTAATCGATTGACTAGTGTGTGTCTGAGTAAAATTTAAGGAAGAAATGCTTAAGGACTGCAGAGAAATGAGAAAATATTTAATTTTTGCTAATATCTAACAGCTAACATTTCTGTCTCCTTATTCAACCAGCATTTTATAGTTTATTAATGCAGAAGTAGATCTGGGTTTTGCTGAAAATCTGGAGGAAGTAAGGTGGAAGCCCAAATTACTTTCTTATAAAGTGCTGATTCCTTTAATCCCTTCATGGCAAAGATCCAGATTACTACATATTGTGGCAGTAGCTACTGAGAAGTTTGCTTGTGGTTAGCTGTAGTTAAAGTAAAACCATCTGTTTCAAGAATGCTGACAAGCAGTGATATTTGCAATGCATTAATAAAACTTGAACCTTGGTCCAGGAAGCACCAAAAATAAGAGGGCCTAGGAAATTCTGCAGCAGGTCCCAAGAGGCAGCCTGGGCTCAGTGATGGGGCAGCAGTAGGGGCTCAGTGCCATCCTGCAATTAGTCTCTCAGTGGTAGGGTCAGAGACTGCAGGCTTTTTCATGGTGACCTGTGCATCAGCACTTCCTTCTGTGCACCTAGGGCAGGATAGTAATTTCACACCAGCTGTTTTCATGGTCTGGAACTATCTTTCATTCTGTTGCTCTTAAAAGCCATAGTCACTTTTAGGATAGTGGATTTCTACCAGGTCTGGTCTTTTTAAAATTTCCTCTTCATCTAAAACTTTGACCCTTATGATCTCAATATCCTTCAGGTTGTTGTGAGTTTTTTGTTTATTTATTTGTTTGGTTAGGGTTTTTTTTGATAGCTTTTAAATTTATTTTTTTAAATTTTTCCCCTGGGGGAAAGTAGGAGATAGGAAGAAAAAAATATGCCTTTGATCAGAAGTGTTGTCAATGCTGGCAAAATGCTAATTTTTGATTATTTTGCTGGAAATTGTTTAAGGCACTGGTGGTACTCCCCTTAAGATAGATGCATTAGGAAAAATACATCTAGCCATCACTTTCCAACCATAAATAAAAGTCCTAACATGCTGCAAGACTCCTGGCTTTAAAACAACTTTCAGGACAACACAGGCAGACAGGCAGGCTGCTTCTGCACTGTCTTCTGTCAGGCTAACAGTTAATTGTTGCTGCTAATTACAATGCTCATTAGGCAATCCCAGGTGTCAGGTTTACCCTTCCTATCCATATCATGGAAACATTCTGAATAGGATTTCATGCACAAGTGGAGGTAATGGCACTTTCTGTCTCTCCTGCACACAGACATAGCCTGGTAGAGTGAGCGATATTCAACCTCCCATGTTGTGTACTTCAGCTTCATCTGGGATTACTACCTGGCCTCATTTCAAAGAGAAGAATGGCACTGCTCTGTTACAGAAATGCTGCTCTGTTTTGGTTGTTAACTTCTACACACTTTGCCCAGTAGAATAAAAATGTTTGGTTTCATGAGGATGGTACCATTAATAATTCATGGGACTTACAAAGAAACAGTTATTTATGTGGCCAGACTACTGTACAAGCAGTAATTCATAATAATTTGTATCACCATGATATCAGAAATAAGTGCCAGAAAGGCTGCTTTAGGCTCTATGTAACCAGCCTTTCCCATACTGCTTCCTGGGTGGCTGCAGCTACTTGTTTAAAGCAAATCATCTGAGTTCTGTGTTGTTGCAGGGGTACCCCACTGACTCCTACTGCTGCAGACACCAATTACCATTTCTGGAGTTCTGGGACTATGGAGTGCTCTTGTCTCATCTTCTTCCCAAGAAAGTAAATACATCAGGCTTTTCCTCCAAGATTCTGCTTTGTACTTCTACCTAATCAATAACTTTGCTCATATTTCAGGTAAAAATTCCCTGCTTTCTCTCTGCTTTTATCTCTTCAGGTCTTTTTTTTTCCTCATCTCTTCTGCCTTAACTTCAAGGCAATGCAGTACACTGGTTAGAAGCACTGGATGAACAGGTAATATAGATTGTATTTCTGACTGAGTTATTTTGAGATGAAAGAAAGAAAGAAAGAAAGAAAGAAAGAAAGAAAGAAAGAAAGAA